>PVKS010008905.1:0-66219 GCA_004027875.1 Aplodontia rufa | reverse complement strand
CAGGCCACACCAAGCCCACACCAGGCCCTCATCAGGCCCTCACCAGGCCCTCACCAGTGTCACAGCAGGCCCTTACCAGGCCCTTACCAGGCCCTCACCAGGCCCATAGCAGGCCCACAGCAGGCCCTCACCAGGCCCACACCAGGCCACACCAAGCCCACACCAGGCCCTCATCAGGCCCTCACCAGGCCCTCACCAGGCTCTTACCTGGCTGTCCACATGCCTTCAGCAGGTGAGCTCAGGCATCTCCACATGCACCATAACCTCTTTTACCCCCCATAGACAACAACAGCAGTGGAAACAGAGGCCGTAAGGTGTGGTGCATCTCTCTGGCCTGGTTGTGTCCTGCCTGCGTGTGGCTATGTGTTTCTGTGTGCTGCTTACGTACTCTGCCGAGACACGTGGTAGAGGAAGCGTGCTGGGCGGGGAGGTGGCTGGAGTCTCAGGAGGGAAGCCTCACGAGGGCAGCCTCACTAGAGTCCTCACACAGGGAGTACCTGCTGTTCAGCATAGTTTCAACACTTGTTGCTCCCTTGGTGCAGGAAAGGTAAGGATTGGCCCTGCCTCCTCTTATAATTCCAATTTTCACCATTCCTGCTTTGCTAAACTTTCCGGTTTCGAGGCATCATTTGCCAGGATGGTAATCTGCATTTTGATGGCTGAAAGGCAGATCAGTCTTCAATCATTTAATTTCATTCCCCTGCCCTGCTGTCTTGGTTTGCTGGATTCTAGAATCCACGTACTTAACCCCTCCTGTAGCATAGCTGAGATTTTTGAGTCATGTTTCCTGGACGTGAAGCCACACGTAGAGGTAGAAGGTAGGACTTGGTGTGGATTCAGTCATTCCCAAGGAGGAGCAAAGCGTGTGCGATGCCCGCTCTGGACACAGTGACAATGGATGTGGAGGCCTCTCCTTCTTGCAAAAGATTTGCTGGAGCTCTTAGTAGCTGAAAGTGAATGAATGGCATTAGCTGAACTGCCCTAGTACTGGGGTCAGACTGCCCTTGGTAATCATGCCTCTGGCTGCATAACTGCTGTTCAGGTGCTCACGTCTCTCTGTCATACAGGTACTATCCTCACTTGCCCTCCACAGCTGTGCTTGGGCCAAGGACAATGGTCCCCACTCCTCAGACAGGAAGTCTGGGACTCAGTGCTGAAGCAGACCTCCTCAAACTGCAGCTAGCAAGCAGACCCAGGACCTGGAGTCTGATGGTCCATTTTCAGAATGTAGCCTTAACTTAAGATTTGCATATAAAAGGAAGCCATCTTAAGTCAGGGAACCATGAAGCTAAGAGGAAGACATGTTTAAAACTCCCCAACAGGTGTCTCCTTACACTTATAAGTGCCACCCACTTCCAGTACTCCACCTACATTTGACTTTCCATACCCCACCTACCTACTTCCTGTGACCTTCCTTCAGGACCCTAATCTACTTCACATGACCCCTTCTTATACACATATCTACTTCCTGTGACCTTACTTCTTGTACCTGCCCCCATCCAATATTAGCCAATCACGTAGATTGTACCCCTGAACATCAGGTTGAGAATAAATTCCTCAAATTCCCTACATTTACATGCATTTCTTCCACCCTTCACCCTTCAGTACAAAAATAAATTCTGCCTTGCTCACCCACCACGTGTTTGTTAATCACCACGTGTTTGTTAATCACCACGTGTTTGTTAATCACTCACCCAGTATTTCTTACAATTTGGTGAGTTTTTGATTTACAGGAGCAGATGGGCACAAGTGCATGAACATACAACACAGCTCCTGTTCTTTAGAAGTGCGTGGTCACCCACTCCCACCAAGACCACGGGCTGCAATGCAAACTTACTCTAGCCCTGATGCAGTCCTAACCTGCGTCAGGACTTCCCAAGGGACAGCATCCATTTACTCTCATTGTATTCTGAGAGTAAATCTGAAGGTGAAGGGTGCAAGTCAGCTTTGCCCTAAGAGTCGTTGTTCCTGAAGATGTAGGCTCTGAGCTTTGGCAGCTTGGGCTGAACTGTGGGAGCAACCACTACACTCCTGTCTTGGAGTTCTTGCACCCACACAGCTTCCACCTGCATGGCTTTCACAAGAGTCACGGAGAGCTCCACACAGGTACTGCTGTGGTCTGCACACGGGTGGCTTCTGGAGCTCCCTTCTCAAGAGGTGAAGTGTTATTTGCAGTGTTTGAAACTTTGAAATTAATTCTACGTGGTGTTGGTCATTCCTCGTGGTCCAGTTGGTTTTCTCTGTGCTGGCTCCTGTACCAGCGTGTTCCCTGGTGGCAGTTGTCTTGGTTGAGTTTCCTCCTGAGCTTCCGTTATGCGCAACTGGCTTGTGATTGTGACCTTGCTGTCTTTCTGAGAGGAGCCACAGTGGCCCAGAGGGGCTGGTGTGGTGCACCTCTCTGTTGGCGTCTTGGGACAGCTGGGGTTAATAGGAGGCCTCGCTGTCCCTAGGCATCACAGTCTCCTGGTGCTCCGCAGAGCCTGAAGGCCCCCAAGGCTGAAGAAACCCATCTTCTGCCACTCCTGCTTCCTCACAGACAGCAGTCTGTGCACGGAGTGTGGGCTCAGCCCTGCAGTGTGCCCTGGTCCAGTGTCAGGTTGCATGGCATTCCCCAAAGCTGCTCCACCATCAGCCCGTCACTTCCCAGACATCCTTCCTCCTCCTCCCCGACTGTGTCTCCATGAAACTCCTTCCTGGGGTGCTCTCCTCTGCCCAGGCCAGTCCTCAGTTGTGGTCAGAGAACAGGAAGAGGAGGGCCAGTGTGTCTTCCATGATACTGTGCTGGGTTCGAGGGAGGGTGTCAGGCTCTTCTGTGTTGAGCCCTGCATTGAGCTTGAGGTCCCTTCCCCACTCAGACTGAGCTCTGCTCCAGGGACATCCCTCTCCCCTGGCTATCCCTGCAGTACTGCTTCCCTCCTGCTGGACACAGCACTGAACTCCTGGTGCTCCACACCCCTGAGGCTGCGCCTGCTGCTGTGCTCCCTTTTTATGTGGGAGCTTGCCTGCTACCCTGCACTGCTCCCCGGGAGACTTGCCTGTGTGGTCACTGAGATATTCATACCACCTCAACAGTCTTTGACCTTTTCCCATGCACGGAAGTGGTGCCTATAACACTGCCTCAGAAGGGACACAGTTCTTGCCCACGGCACTTGTCCACCATCACCAGCTCACAGTCTTCTGCATAATGTGCTATCTCCTCCGCAGGATGGTGGCTTCACAGCGTCCTGACCTGCTATAGGCTGCACTCAGCCCCTCACAAGCCACTGTCCACACAGTGGACTGACTCTTTTCATGCTCAAACGCCAACAGCTTCCAGTGCACTCAGAAGCTGGTCCAGAGCCCACAGCCCAGCTGCACTCTGGCCCCATTGTTCTGCCTCTGGTCTCTCCCTGTGCCCCCACTCTCGGTGCCAGCCTGGGATCTTGGTCTTCCTCTGCACCCTGTCCCAGCCTAGGTGTTCCACTGGCCTTCCCCCTGCCTGGAACGACCCCCACTCCCCACAGCCTGCAGGTTCTTGGCACTGCTGTCCCTTTCCTAGGGGCTCCCATGACCTGCTGGGGCAGCTCCCCCAGCACTGGCCTCTGTTTCCCAGCCTGCCTGTTACCTTCTGAACGACATACATCTAGTCTCCCCTTTCCTGGAACGGAGGCTGGCCAATCTGTTGCCATGTGTTCTCACACTTTATGGGGCCCAGCCACGTAGACCGCTCACCTTGCTGTGGAAGGTACACTACAGAGGAAGTCACGCTCAGGACAGATGAGTGGCCCTCCCAGCCTGCGTGTCACTGCATCGCCAGCCTGCCCTGGGCACACGGCCATAGGGGACCACTCTATCTTGTTCCCTGTAGTTCTTGGAGGTCTGAGTGCTTGAGGCTGAGTGCCCACTGTGTGTCACCAGCCTGCCTCGGTTCCCACTCCTTTCCTCTGGTGTGTGTCCCCCCTTAGCCCTGTTCTTTGTGAGGCTGGGATGTGGCTTAGGGTAGAGCGCTTGCCTGGCATGTCTAGCTCCAGGCTTCAATCCCCAACACTGAAAAGCAATTCAATCATGAGAAAGCCCTAGAACCAACTAAACAAGTTCTGGAATCACGAAGTTAAAAACTTTCTTGCGATAGGGCTGAGAGTGTGCCCGTTTGCCCTTGCTGGCATCTGTTCCGTGGTCATTTTGGAGCCAAGCTCAAGGAGGCAATTCCCACTTAATAGCTGCTCTGCACACTCACTGTCTGGCCTGGTGCTCGGCATGCCCGAGTTTCTGAGCATGGAGTCATTTCCTGCCCTCGGGTTCCTGTGCAGGAGTCCACCCTGTCTGGCGGGTGGCACCTGTACTGTGAATGTGGCGAGCTCCCAGTCTCCGCATTGGCCCTGGACACTCACCCATGCAGGAGGCACTTCCTGAGCTTCCTATCCTGCAGATGTGGAGCAAAACCTGCCCTGGGCGGGCTGCCTTTCCACCCATAGGAGAGAGCAGATCCAAGCCTCTGCTGGTTATGTTTCCTCTTGGGCGACTGGATCTGAGCACTGTGGAGTGTGGAATTCAGAGGGAGCTGGCCCCCAGGCATCTTGGATTGTGTTTGGAAAAGGGAGGTGGAGCCTCTAATGCATCTTGGGTGTGGTCAGTACTGGTCCCTTGGAGGGAGAGTCGTGGCACCTGGTGTCTGGTGAGGGTAAAAACATGCCGAGAGAGGACACATCCCACTTGGGCCATCAGAGTGGACCCGACAGGTCTCTTTGGGCTTTGATTCTAGTAAAGAGACCCTAGAGACTCCTTGAGCCATGTGACCTGCTGCCACACAATCACATATGATGACAAGGATACAGGACTCTCCTGGCTCTCATGCCACTGACTGTGGGTGATGACTAGGACATGGGGCCCTCCAGCTCTGGTTCCAACCCGTTACTTCATCCACTCTCAGGAGGATCACCAGCTGACCCCACCTCACCTGCATTTCCTGAGGATTTCCACCTGCACCCTGTAGCTCTAAGGGTCTCAGGATGAGTGACAAGGACAGAAAAGACATCGTTTATTCCAAGTTATGAAGTTTAATCCAAACTTCAAAATATCTAAATAATGAAAGTCTTGTCATTGGTGATAAAGCCAGCCCTAAATAGCTTTGAGGTCTGTTAGTCTTCTAACTACTGAGCTGGTAAAGACAGCTAAGATACTGAAAAGTTAAAAGATTAATCCTACATCATCATAAAGTTTTCTTTATAACTTCTGTTGTTTGAGTTACAACCAATTATTTCCACTTATTTTCAGAACTCTGTTTCATTATTTACCCAAAATAAATCTACTAGACCTGTGGAGATCATTAGATGCTGTTAGGTGGAATGGAGCCTATGTGTTACTGGCAACGTGAGGTGGGTGGAGGACATGGGTGGAGGATGCCATTTCCATGGGGTCAGGAGATGGGTCCTGGAAACAGTTCTGCTGTGGGCTGCACAGCCCCTGACGTCCCTGCCTGTGTCCCCAGCAGGAACGGGTGAGCTAAGTGTATCCCCAGCAGGGATGGGGTGAGTTAAGTGGCCCTTCTGCCTCCTGCATGCATCCCCAGCAGAACGGGATACATTGAGTGGCCTTGCTTGCAGTGGGGCGGCTGCGTATGCCTGTTTCCTTCATTCCTTGTTTTCAGCAGTTCCTCCTTAGGAGCACAACAGTAAACGCCTTCAGCTTTCTTACACTCCACTGAGGAGGCACACCCAGTCGGGGTCAGCGAGGAAACTGTAGACCTCTGTGCACAGTCAGCTCTCCTGGTGCGAAGTCCAGACCTGGGCAGGACAGGAAAACAGCCACGCCTGCTTGGCTCCTGAGGAGGTTACTGGGTGCTGCTAACTCTGTCTTCTTGGTTCCTCTTTCTTCTACAGAAAAATTTCATCACCTAAGCAAAACAAAGGTAACACACGCAGTCATGGAAACACAAACCCAGCCTCGCATCCTCGACACTGGCTCTGCATCAGGGGCTCCCTCTGTGGGGCCAACCAGCAATTTACAGAACAGTGGACTGAAGGGCAGCCTGGCATGCTGGGTACTTGTCCAAGCCCATCATGAAAACAGCTTTGATGCCCCTTCTAGGTTAGGAGGCTTGTGGTGGTGCGGCTGAGCTTGGACCCCAGGTCTACAGCCCTTATGTTCTGTGGTTTTGCTCTATTGTTGAGGTGAATGAGCACAGGAAGCAAGCAGAAGCAAGGATGCACAGTGGCTTTTCCTGTGGGCTCCAGCAGTCATCCGAGGGAGATGGCAGGAAGGTCGCTGTGTCTGTGATGTGACAGCCCCTGGGGCCCTGCCTCCTGGGATGGGCCATGATGGCTGTGGTGTTTCCTCACAGGGAGGCCAGTCTGTCATGGAGCCTGTGTCATCCATTCCTTCCTCACTTGGCAAATAAGCAAGCTCCCAGCTGGGCAAGCGTGGCTCCGCTTGCTAGCAGCCATGTCCCCTGCCCGTTTCTTGGGACTCACCATGTGGCAGGAGATGTGTGTGCGACGAGGAGCCCACAATATGATGTTGGTGCTGGCGGAGGCAAGTGCAGATACTCAGGAACACACGGAAAGCAGAGCTCAGGGGATGAGATAAGGCCAGCACAGGAGAGCCCTGGAACCTGGGGACAGTGGTCACATTGTGATGGCCAGGCTACTGAGGAAAATGAGCCAGCCCTGCACCTTCATCCACAGGGCAGAGCTGGACACCGGGTGCCTTGGGTCACATGGGTCAGGGGCCTGCCGCCCTGGGAACCTTCTGCACCTGCACCCAGTTGTCTCTTAGGACAGTTCATAAGAGCAGGACAGACAAAGGCCACCCGACACCCGACTTTGGTGACTGTGGGCTGAGTTCTGATTAGGGGTGGCATCTGCTGTTTATGAAGCAGATTGCTATATTTATGCAGCTGGATCAAACACAGGGCCTCATGCAGGCCAGATGGTGCCTCCTCTAAGCTATGGCCTAGCTCAGGAAGTAGCAGATGGGACATTTCAAAGCCCACTGCTTCTGAGGAAAGAGGGCTTGGTGACTGGAGGAGGGGACAAGGAAGTTGGGCACCACTGGAGGGAAGAAGGGGACAGTGGGAGGCAGCCTGGCAGGAAGAAGGCTCGGCAGGATGGGAAGGGCCTGGGGCCTTTCAAGGGCTTCCCTGTGGAATGTGCACCAGCTTTCTCTTCCTTGATGTTGTAGGGTCACATGTGAATTCCAATTTCTCTGTGATTATTTGTCAAATTGATTCATCATTTTAGGGGTAGAGTAGATGCTAGGGAGTTCAAAAAGAAAGATGGGAGAAGAAGAAATCTGGAAGATGCTTACTCATGATCTGGTTCAACCACAAGGATGCTTTTCCACCAGAGGAGGGCAGGTCATGGTGAACAGCAACCAGGTGGCTGGTGGAAAGACTGCTTTCTCTGAAATCTGAGGAGAGGCCAGGTCACACTGCCTAGAATGAGTGCCAGAGGGAGACCAGAGGCCAGGAACCCAGGATGGAGCCAGTCACGAGTCCTCATGGCCAGGGTGGAAGAGTCACATGGTTACTCATGCACATGGGAGGTCCACCTGGGCATGGGGTTTTGCAATGGCTAACCCAAGTTTATTTTCATTCATTTATATTTATTTGGTGCCAGAAAAATGAACCCAGGGTCACTTAACCACAGAGCCACATCCCCAGCCTTTTCAAATTTTTATTTTGAGACAGGGTCTCCCTAAGTTGATAAGGGCCTCACTAAGTTGTTGAGGCTGGCTTTGAACTTGGGATCCTCCTGCTTTAGCCTCCTGAATGCGGGGATCACAGGGAAATGACACCATGCCTGGCTGGCTAGCCTAATTTTAAAGAGGATTAGCAGCACAGAGAAGTTGCTAAAGGTGAGGAAGAAAGAAGTTAACCACTGGACTCTGCACCCTGACACCTCACTGCAGTCAGGGTCCTCAACAACATGCAACGCTGGGATAAAGACAAGGGTTCCAAGTGAGACACCCGGCTGATCTTAGGCTCAGCCCTGAGTTCAGAAGGACCAGGCACACAGTTGCCTTTGTTTTCCAATCCACCTTTAGCGGTTGCTAAACTGGCTCTTCAGTCAGTAGTAGTGAAGTAAGTGAAATCAGATGCGTCCCTAATCCGTGGGAGGTCCCCTTCCCCGCACTGGAGCACACTAGACGTGTCCCTGCACCTGTAGAAGGTCCCCTTCCTGCACTGGAGCACACTAGACGTGTCCCTGCACCTGTAGGAGGTCCCTTTCCTGCATTGGAGCACACTAGATGTGTCTCTGCACCTGTAGGAGGTCCCTTTCCTGCACTGGAGTACACTAGACATGTCCCTGTATCTGCAGGAGGTCCCCTTCCTGCACTGGAGCACACTAGATGTGTCCCTGCACCTGTAGGAGGTCCCTTTCCTGCACTGGAGCACACTAGATGTGTCTCTGCACCTGTAGGAGGTCCCTTTCCTGCATTGGAGCACACTAGATGTGTCTCTGCACCTGTAGGAGGTCCCCTTCCTGCACTGGTGCACACTAGTCGTGTCCATGCACCTGAAGAAGGTCCCCTTTCTGCACTGGAGTACACTAGACATGTCCCTGCATCTGTGGGAGGTCCCCTTCCCTGGGCTGGGGTTTCTCTTCCATACACACAGTAGGTGCACAAGGCAGAGGAGAGGTTTTACATTTGCTCCTGGATGGAGAGCGACATCGATTGTCATTTGCTCCTGGGGGTGATGGGATGCAGCGTGTCTATACTGTGCTCAGCAAACACAGGCACGAAGGCCCCTCCAAGTCCAACCTCCAGTAATGGCAGATGGCCTGTGACAGGGAAAGGAGGAGCCTGTCAGCTGCATCCTGTTTGCCACACGTTTTCCCAGGTCAGAAGCTGGTTACCTCCCTCACACTCGTCCATCTGTGGCCTTGAAAAGCTCTGAAGTGCTCTTAGTGACCTAATGCTGATGTGTGGCTCCTGGACACCAGCCCCGACACACCTGAGTCCTGTCCAGCTGGCACTTAGAGCCACAGCCTGATGACCTATCCAGCTGCCCTCTCCCCTGCTGCCCATAAAGGCTCTGCCCTGAGCTGGTGCTGAGGGAGAATGTGGCCACTGTGCCAGCCACCTTTTCTTCCCAAGACCCAGGGAGGTGCCATGTGGTCCAGGGTGAACCGTACTTCTTGGTCTCAGGTCTCCCCGTCCCTCTGCTTCTTAGTCTCATCCTGTCCCTGCTGACTGCAGCATGCTGCACTCTGGTTCTGTTATGTGTGGGATGCAGTGCACCTGTGGGGAGCCAGGGACCTTGGTACTCTGAGTTTCTCCACCATGCTACCTCTCCCCGCACTCAGCAGCCCCCCAGGGGGAAGCCGGTGCCAGTGCCCACCACCACTGTCACCTCTTCCGTAAGGGTGAAACCATCCAAATCCCGGAACCAGGGCTGGGTGCAGGTTTTGTAGGGCCTGAGATATACACAAGTTTGGAATTTCCTTTAATAAAAAGTTATATTTGGGCTGGAGCAGTGGCTTAGAGGTTATGGCCCTTGCCTGGCATGTGTGAGTACATGGGTTCAAACCCCTGCACCCACGTACACAACTGTCAGAGCAACGAAGGCCATGTGAAAAACTCAATAAAAATTGATTCTCTCTCTCTCTCACTGTCCTTCTCTCTTTTTTAAAAAACAGTTATATTAAAGTATAATTTCATAATTAAAAATAAAAAATGAGCTCAGGGCTGTCGAAGGGGCTGCTGTAATCTGAGCCTCTTAAATGACACTGGCCTAGCGGAACCACATCAGGCACAGCGGCAGTCTTTTGTCACGTGAAGTCTGACACAGAGTGGACTAGGGCAGGTGCTGTTCAGCTTTGCTGTGCACCTGATGAGAACAGCTTAGAAGTGTATTTCATCTCGGGTTTCAGATACTCGTCAAGGTTGGCCAGCTCCACTGCTCTGGGCCCCAGTGAGGCAGGTCAGCAGGCAGAGGGACATAGCGGGGAAGCAGAGAGGGGAGGAGGCTGCGGGCAGGTGCAAGCTTCCAGGGCATGTCCCCAGTGACCCACCTCCTCCAGCCTTGCCCACCCAGGCAGTCCATTCCAGCCAGGATGGACCAATGAGGTCACCACTCTCACAGAGCAGTCATCTCACCTCTGGACATTCCTGCATTAGTAGGAGCTCTCTGGGGCCACCAGCATCACCACCACTCCTTCTACCTAGTAGAGTGCTTCCCATAGGAAAAATGCTATGTGTTCCTGAGGCAGGAAGTGCAGAGGAGGCAGAGGGTCAGTGCGAGGGTGAGGCTGAAGGGCAGGAGAATAGAGCTCCAGGGCTGCAGGAGTCTGGCAGCCTGGGCTCTGGCGAGCCACTTAGCTCTAAAAAGAAGTGTGACATGGGGCACATGTGCATGGTCACTCCAGCCCGGATGAGAATGGACTGCAGACACAAGCCATCATTACACTCAGGACCCTGATGAAATTGTCCAAGGAAGTTGCTCAGAAGCTGACAGTGACAACAGGCAGGCAGGGACCATGGGGTGCACAGAGGGGAGAGGTCAGAGTCTGGGGTGGGTGTGTTGAGTAAACTGAGTTAGGGGAGAAGCCAGTCAAGGTGCCCTGTCCTGACTGGCAGCTGGGGAGAGGTGGTGAGATCAGGAGCAGCTGGGGGAAGCCTCCTCCCAAGTGCTGGATCTAATGGAGAACCCCTGCGGAGAACCTGGGGGAATAAGCAGGCTCTGGGCCAAGCTAAAAGGATATCTGGGATCAGATGTGGCCCCTGATGGTCTGTCACCAGCTATGACTGGCAGCAATCTAAGTGACTGTGAGTTACTTAGATCACCCAGATCACCCAGCCAGCAATCAGAGAGCAGGATCGCGGTGGGGATGGAGCAAGCAAAGGCAATTGTGGTGTTTGCTACTGCCGGAGCTCTGAAATCCCACTCTGTTTCCCTCTGGATGCTGCTGCTCCATTTCCAACATGCCCTAAGTGTCTTCTCTCTGGGTGTTGAACACTGGATTGCTCCCAGTCTCAGCTTCACGGGGGCTGGCACCCCTGCTCTCTGCACCTACACTAGCTCACCTGGGGGAGGCCTCCCCACCACTCCCTGTGAGCAGCCCCTGAGTGACAGCAGTGAATCATAGGCATCTGCAGGTCAACGCCTCCAGGTGATTCTCCTGGAGCGGTCACCACTCAGCAATGCCATCAGCAGAAGTGTTTATTAGAGTGTTTGCTCTCAGTGGCAGAACCCACTGTGGCCCTATAAGGAAGTGGCCTTATTCCAGCCACAGAATTGTCAGGTATTAAATTAGTTTGGCAAGTCCCACGTGACCTGTGTGAAGGGCCGTCTGCTTCCTGTTGGCTTTATTTGGAAATGAGTAGGATTTAATTGCTTTCCTGGCACCAGGTCATTACCTGCATGGCTCTGGAGTTAACTCCCAAACTGAGTTTTGAGTCTGCTGCTTGTAATCCTAAGCTCCTGGGGAGCTGAGCTGAACCCACTTTGCTTGCCTTTCCTCATTTGGAGACGGGAACCACAGGCACCTTCCTCATGGGGGTGGTGAGATGCACACAGGGTCCTCCACAGAGCTCGAGTGCCTGTCCTTGCCATCGCCCAGTGTGTCCAACAGGACGTGCTCCAGTCCTGTCCCTCTGCCTCCCTTACCTCAGGGGAGCGTGTGCTCCTCCCGGGGTCAGGCATGCATCAAAGGCCTCCCTTTCTACTCCTGCATCTGGTGCATCCTAAGCCTGGATGAGTCTCCTCCCGTGTGACTGGAGCCTGTGTGTCCTTCTGCCTCTGATCACCCACTTGACCTCCAACCTCCACTCTCTGGACTTGTGTGGGTGCCTCTTCACTGGGCCTCCTGGCTTCTCTGCGTTCCTCCATCCATCTTCCCAGCTTTAAATGCATACTCTGGCTAAGGTCCTTTCCATGATTTTCCATTTCTTTTAGGAGAAATTCAAATTCCTGTGTTAGCCTCCAGAGCGTGGAAGACGGTTGCAGACGTGGTTTTCCCACCTCTCTCCCCTGTGTTCACTAAACGCCTCCTCAGTTGCTGTGGCTGTTCCTCCATCACAGTGACCCTTTCTTCTCTGCAAGCCTTGTGCTTGCTGCCTGAAAGGCTCTTCCCCAACTCTTTACGGTGCGGGCATCCTGTCTTTGAGTCCGTAGTTGACTGTTCAAGAGCTCAGAGGAGGCCTTCCTGACGCTCTAGGTGGCTGTCCTGGGCTGCTTTCTCTCACCTGCTGTCTATACTCTCCTTGCACGAATTGGTAGACTGGTCATCTGCATTTCTCCCTGGAAGTAGCTCCACCAATGCGGGAGCCTGGTCTCCCCCTTCACCACTGTGCCTGCACACTGTAGAAACGCAGTGAGTGCTCATGAGACCTGAAAGACTCAAGTCTTTGGTGCCAAAATTTGATCAAGAAACCCGTGTTTTCAGTCTGTGATTCATCTAACAAGCTCGTGCTGAGGCTCCACTGTGCTTCAGCCGATGTCCACACCAGGCTGGGAAGGAAAGGTCTCTGAAGTTGAGTGTCACCAAGGTATCAGGAAATCCAGAGGGTGTCACAGGTTTGCACTGTTTCTTGAAGCATGAGCACGTTGACAGGCTGGGAAAGGAGCAGGCATGGCAAACAGAGGGAAGGGCATGCTGAACGCCATATGGAAGGAGACACCATCACCGCCTCCACCATCACTGTCATCACCACATGGAGCAGTTCGCGTCACACTTTGTTTTACTTTGAATTGACACATACAATTGTCCATCCTGTGGGGCACCATGCGACATTTAAGCATGCACACACAACACACGTTGACCAAGTCAGGGTAACAGGCAGTGTGTTGCGTCAAACCCTCATCCATCTCTTCCAGATCTTCTGAAACATACGATGTGTGTTACTGTGAGTATAACCAGCCACAGGTGCAGCAGGACCCCAGGGCACTGCCCATCTAACTGTGACACTGCCCACTGTGTGCCCTTCTCACCCCCTCCCTCCACCTCCTCTCCTGGAGCCTGACAGCCACAGTTCTAGTCTAGCTCCTAGAAGAGCTGCTCTCACAGCCCCCACCCCCAGCCTCTCAAGGCGATCTGCCCCAGTGGTGCTGTGACTCCCCTACCATCCAGGCTGGGCATGACAATGCCTGTCTCTAACCCTGCCGCAGCCTGCTCGCCATACTGGCAAGGGGTGATGGGAGACAGACGCATAGACACAGAGAGAAAGCTGGGGCCAGGTGGGACTCTGTCCTCTGATGGAGGTGCAGTGAACCAGAGCCAGTACAGAAAGTTTATTTTATAGGATTTTATCATGAGAAAATTAACTAGCAGAAAGTTTCTAGAAGGCAGACAGGCTTTGAAGGTCATGGCATCTGAAGCATTTTGTAATTAAATTGTTTATTCTTAAAGCTTGTCTCTCCCTAGCAACTGGGGTCTGGACTCAGAGTCAAGGACTAGACATTCTGCGCCCTGCACAAGAATGTCCCCCTTGCAGGGCCTTGCCACCAGCAAGGGGAGTCACTGCTATGGTCCAAGTCACTAAAAGCCACGGCTCCTGCAAATCCTTCCATAGGTCCCTTGGTCGCCCCACGCAAAGGTGCCGAACGCTGTGGCTGAGCTCTGCTGGAGGCGGATTCTGTGTGGATGGTGAAGTACAAAAGGCCTTTACACTTTTAAGTGGTTGAAAAAATATTTTTTTAAAAAAAGAGTTCTGCTTCATGACTTATGAGAATGATGAAATTTCAACTTTCCTGTCAATGCTGGGGACAGAGCTTGAGCCTGGGGAATGCTAGGCAGGCGCTCTGCTGCCCCAAGCCCTCTGCCAACGCATTGGCAGCTGCTCTGCACACAAGGTGGCGCTGGACCCAGGTCTGGGCCTCCCTACATTGGAGGGCTTGCTGGTCAAACCTTTGCAGGGAAGGTTGACCCGCACCCACCATGGGATGAAAACCCCTTAGTGGTCCACACCACTGTGCAGCAAGAGCAGGGCCCAGAGCCTGTGGGCTCCAGCTGGTCTTCTGAGGAGCCCCTTCCAGAGGGCGCTGGCCTGGGCTAGGAGGCTTGGGTGAGGCCCTTCCGCCCCAGGCTGGCTCTCCTGCCCTGTGCAGAGTCCACACAGTGTCTTGCCTCCTTGCCTCCCTCCCTCAGACCTGCAGCCCTCTGGGGTCAGGGGCACATTTTACTCACTGAACTCCTGGCGCAAAGCAGCCCGGGAGGTGAATAATGAGGAGTGGCTGGCTGAGCAATCTCATCCACCATGGCTCCGGTGCCACCCCTGGAGGACATTTCAGGCAGGATCAGAGCGGCGAGAGCCCTCTGAGTAGACGACTGCTTTGTGCCACTGAGCAGCCTTGCCCCTTAGCAAGGTGACCTTTGTAGCTGGGCCTGGTGGAGTGCAACAGGCGTGGATTCCCATGCGGTTCACATGGTGAGAAGTCAGGCATTCTTCCTCTGCAACGCCTTAGGCTAGATATCTGTGAAATCTGTTTCTTGGTCTGATTTTTTTCTGGATGATAGCATTTGAGTTTGAACAGAGCATTCTAATCTATTTCTCAGTACTTTCCTCATGCAAAACGAGAGAGATTCAGATACATCGCGTATTCAAGCATGCACCAGGCTTCCAGACAGAACATTCTACAGGCCACGAAACCTTACCAGCTTGTGCTGGCCATAGTTTTGGCTTAACTTTGCCTTGAACTCAGGCTGTTTTACCACAAATCAGGTTTAAGGAGAGATTTGGCAGGCACAAAGCAATTCAGCTTATAGTTTCGGGACTTGGGCATGATACACCATGGCCTGGGGCTGTGCACCTGAGCAGAAGGAAGGTGGGAAGCCCTCAGGTGCCAGGTCTTTCTAACCTCCCACTCTCATCTCCCACTTGTCTTCTTCCCTGAAGAATTCTGGAAACCAGAATCCCTCCTCCCTAACATGAGCCGCATGCAGGACCTCCAAAGCCAGCCATAGGCTGAGAGCTCTCTCCTGACTCCCTGGGGGCTCATCCCAGAGGCCCTGCCCCACAGGAGGTAAGGTGTGCAGCCTAGAGAGCCTTACTGGGGCCACTCCACCCACCACCACCTGTCACCTTCTCTCCAGGTACCCCATATGCGTGGCTGTCCATTCCTTATAGAAAGGGACACACTCCCTGAGTCTTGGGGCTTCCTTTCTTTCTTTTTCCAAGTTTATTTTTATCTTATTTTATTGGTGCACTGTAATTGTACATATTGATGGGATTTGTTGTTACATGTGCACACAATGTATCCCTCCACAACATTCCCCTTCCCTCTACCGATCTCCCTTTGATTCTTAGGGGACCCACGAGGGCTTCCTTTCTGAAGGCTCTGTGCCATTCAGATGAGTCTGTGGTGCTTTCCTCCTGCTCACAGGAGTGCCAGCTGCACCCCTCCTGGTGTGCAAGCGGTGGAGTCACACTTCCTGCCACTGCAGTTGTGGGGAAGTGCCCATCTCCCTCTGTCCACTGACTGACTAACTGAGGGCTTTTAAACTCATTCTCCTGTGCACTTTGCACGGGTCTTGAGGAGAGCTGTGCTATGAATGGCACGCACGTAGCTCAACAGGAAGTGCAAGCAAGCCCAGCTCCTGAGCCGGCCCGGTACTGAAGCCCAGGGTCTGTGTCCAGGTACGGGGCAGGGGTGGGGGGGAGGCTGCAGGAGGATGGCTTTCTGTGCCCAGCACCTGCACTGGAAGTACTGAGTGGAGGACAGGAGGAGGAGAGCTCCCTGCTCAGTGAACCCACAGACAGAATTCCCAGGAGGCCTGCTCCCTCTGCCTCTGTGGTGACAGGGACACACTTGCTCACTGGGGCTGTGTCTGAGACTCCCTAGCGCAGACCTCACACTTGCTCAGGGCCCCCTGGTGAGGGCCTTCCCCTAAGCCAGGAATCCCCAGTGCTGGATGCTTCTGCGGGCAGGAACAGCGGCAGGGGCAGGAGCACTGTCTCCTAGTGGGGCGAGGCATGGAGGAAGGCCAATGGAGGGGGTGGCAGCAGTCACCAGGGGGAGAGAGGGATTGCGTGGCCCATCCCTGGAGAGACCACTGGAGGAGGACACACTGGGGCACCCTCCCTTGTGCCTGCACCAAGTGACTTCATTTCTAAAAGCTACTGCCCAGCCCTTCTGGAAACACTGTGGTGATTCACAAGCCGGAAACCACGAGATGGCCCCTGTGGAAAGCTCTGTCCTGTGACCTCGGAGGAGGTGCAGACCCAGGCTTGGAGCTCAGCTCCCGTTGGTGTCGCGGCAGCCTGCCTAGCCTCATGGCTGTCTTCCTGGGGACTGGCCAGGGAGCCCAGCCTCCTCACCTCCAGCTAGGGCTCCACCTAGAGATGACACTGCCTACCTCTGCCCAGGTTGCCCCATTCAGAGTTTACTAAACACTAGGGATTTCTCAAAGGAAGGGGCTTTTATGTAGTGAGCATCGTGAAACAGTCGAGTACTGCTGCTCTCTGGCTCTCTTTATCTTTTCCAGTGCTGGGGTGGCAAGTGCTTTACCACTGAGCTGCACCCTAGCCCTATTACTACCTTAAGCCACTTAAGTCTTTAAACATTCATTTTTCTTGAGGTTTATTTTCAAATTCTGGCCCTGTTAAAAAAAATTCTTTTTATCAGAATGCCAAAAATAATAGCCATTTTACTTAGATTAAAAAAAAAAGCCTCAGCAAATTTCTTTGACCAGGGCCACATTCCAGCTACAGTTTAAGATTGTATAGAAAGAACCAAAGTCATTTTTTAAAAAGTCTTACTTAAAAACGAGGGCTTCAGTTTAGCAGAGGTCAGCCCTGGGGTGGCCAGAAGGGCAAACACTGGAAATCCATGATGCTGATCCCAGGCCTGTGGACACGTGTGGCCACCTCAGGGTGCTGTGCTTGTCCTAGGACTGAGTTCCCACATGCTGTTCAGCCAGGAGTCAGGCATGGATAGCACCAGAACACAATGGATCCCAAACTCCTTGCCTGACACGTGGAACTGATTGTAATCCAGGTAAGTTCTGAAAGCTTTGAATGTGACAGTGACAGGGCACTGTGCCATATTGAGCTGTGGTGGGCTCCTGTCCCTCCCTCTGGACTGTCCATGCTCTCCCCAGTCTCGATGCTAGGCCAGGTCCCTCAGTGTCCTCCAGCCCAGATGACATCTGAGTCCCCTGGGCTGTGTGCAGCCTGAGCCTGCTGGGCAGCTCCAGGGACCTCACTCCAAGGTTGCCTGTCCACCCTACTCAACCCCACCCCAAGACTGCCTCCCTGCTCCACTCACCCCCACCCCACCTCTGTGGACCCCACCCCAAGGTCGCCTCCCTGCCCCACTCACCCCTTCCCCACCTCCACCTAGAAGGGCTCACCACTAGGCTGTGTTCAGAGTGGAGTCCTGTCTTTCCCTGATGCAGGCCACCTTGCAGCGTCCTTCAGCCTGTGGCTGTGGTCTCGGTAAAGGCTTCTCACCATGCATCAGCAAGGACACTGAATGGGTGTTTCGTTAGCAATTAAAATGCTGGCATGCAGCATGAAATCCTTAGACGTGTCTGCAAGTCATTATGGAAAATGAAATTCAAAAGTGCGTCATAGCTGGATTAAGCATTGGAATAAAGAGGGATTCAAAGCAATTTTATAAGGAAGCAGGAAAGACCTCTGTCTTCATTTTCAACTTGTGTTTATTTCTGATATAATTTTGACTTTTCAGTATGCAACTTTCAAATGCAGCCTTTTGGGATAAACCATCGTATTAGTAGGACAAAGCAGTCTTTTTTTTTAATAGAAAAGTGTGAACAGTGTAGTTACTTCAACGTTGAATAGAAAATTAGTGCAGAAATCTACTTTGTCTTAAAAAACAAGCATCCCTATAATTCTGTACCATAACAAAGCCTATTTGATACACTTTTGTCCAAAGTTTAAACTGTGAGTGCATGCAAGTCCCGAGATGGTGCCTTTCCCACATCTGTGAGGTGCAAACACCGGATACCCATTCAGAAGGAAGGACTGGTAGCTGCGAGTGCCTGCCCTGGGTGTGAGGTGAACTTCAGCATCGTGCCAGTCTCAGGCCCACGCAGCCACGTGACCTGCAGACTGCAAGTGGAGCAGGATGTCAGATGAGGGCCTGGGTGGCTTCCCGAGAAGGTCTGCAGGCGCACAGCAGAACAGAATCTGTCCACCCGGTAATTGCTGCTGGCCCAGGAGCCACAAGTGCGGTCCGTGCTTCATGGCAACGGTTTCTCTCCATGACGCCATTGTTTGGGGCCAACTCTTCTCATGTTTGCAAGAAAACAGCGACCTAAGTCTGGCCACGGTGCATCTGATCTCCTTGTGGTGGGTGTCTGGTCTGCCTTGGCTGCAGGTGGGATGTGAGCGGAGCAGCTTCTTTGCTTCCACTGGGTGGAGATGATGCTCCCACACAGTGGTGGTTCTGTGAGGGTGGCACTCCTGCCTTCCAGACCTGTCTCTGCAAAGTGACTGCTAATAAATGTGGGGCTCCCTGCCACTGTGTGACTGGCACAGGCAGGGGTGAGTCTACCTCCCTCTGTTGAGTCTGCTGAGTTCATCATGGAACAGAATGTGTGCAACCGCTGGAGACCACAGCTGGCACTTCTGGGAGGAAGCAGCCACACGGCCCGGCCCCCGCAAGCAAGCTCTGAAATTCTGCACCTGCTCACATAGCAAAAGCCATCACAACAAGTTTCACACCAAGCAAGGATCTTGTGTGCGGTGACCTAGAGAATTTGCCAACAAACTAACTATAGCATACCCCAGACATTCCTTTCTAAGATTCTGTAAAAACTCTTGAGAGCCAATGATTATATCTTACACTTTGGGAGAATTAGCACTATACCAAATTAAGATAATTTAACAAAAAGCTTTGGAAAGTTTTCATCTTTTCTTTTGCATAACTGGAAAGATGAGTCTCTGACTATTCTGACTCATAGCGGAACTTCTTATGATTCCTCTATTTCTTTTTCTACTTCCAGGATGAGGGGTCATTTGCCTTTTAAGAACTTTCATTTTGTGAAAAATATCTTCATAATGACAAGAGGCTGCCGTGCTGAAGAGTTAGAAGCACACAAGCAAGCTCGTCTCAGATGGGAACACTCAGAAGTGTCAGATTTTAAGGAGACTGAGGACACTTGTGGATCTCGCCACAGGGGACACCTGGTGGGCTCAGCAGCAAGGGGCAGCCTGGGCTGTGCTACTCCCTGCGAGCTAACGCAGCTCTGCCTTGGCGCTCTCACTTCCTCTGAATCTCTGGCAGCCACTTTCCAAAGAAGCACCACTGTGCCCACGTTCCATGGCCCATTCTCTGTCGCCAGGTCAAGGTCTGGCCCACCGCTACACGTCTGCAGGTCCCTCTACGCATCCCTAAACCTACCACTGTCACCTCCTGCACATTGGCCCTCATTGCACCTCACACATAACACAAAACCCACTGCCCGAGATTCCTTCTGGAATCTTTGAAGACATACTCTGTGGCTGTGACCACCTGCCCTGTCCTGAACCCAGCCTGGCACACGTGAACAGTGCCTCAAAGGGGCTTTGCAGCACCATCGAGGAACTCAGAGGCAGGTGGCCCAATCTCCTCATCCAACCACGAGGAAACAGAACCCAGGGTTCCTTCCTGTGTCCAGTGCAAGGTTTGCACAGATGAGAAACAAGCCCACATCCACGTCTTTGTGTCCCACACACCCCTCCATTCACATCTACTGTCCATCTGAAGCCTGTGAAAGCCAATCTTTTGTGTCTCTTTCTGAGAGCGTTTATATTTCAATCTTCAAAAATAATCTGAATTTTGTTAGACTTAAAATTGCTTCAGAGAAAGACTAAGGAAATCTTCAGGATACCAAGGAAATCCTCTTATACAATCATGGGTCATTATCTTCTTTTTGGTAAAAATTTCCCCACGATACGGTCCCTGCTGCTGCAGCTAGTGACAATTTACGTGCCGTATTTTGCCATTGCCTTCCTGGACTAAGACACACAGAGGACTCACTTCACTTTATTTGGAGAGTTTGCTTGCATGGACTGCCCCTTGTCATCGAAATTAAGCTTTGAGTGACGTGCAGGTGCCAGAACATTAGTGCCAAATCGAATTTCTCTTCCACAAAGTTCTGTGCCTCAGCAGAGAAAGAAGCCAGTCACACAGTGCACAGAGACACACCCCAGCTCGTGACAGCCAGCCAGGCCCAGAAGTGAATCCAATGCTACTGGACAGTGGGAGCCCTCAGTGAGTCTCCCACATGGTTGTCGCACCACTGCTCCTCTACTTCCACGTCTGGCGTCTCCATGCCCTCGGGCGGGGGTTGTAGTCGCAGCCAGCTGCGGGGAGACAGTACTCAGACCTGGTCTCCAGGGATGCGGTCTCGGAGTCATCCCTGGACGCCCACCTAGGACATGCGTGTGGCAACGGAGGGCCACCCCAAAAGTTGGTGGGCACGCTGACACTGGTGAGGGAGGCAGCCTTGAACTCTGGCCTTCCAGACGCACCCATGCGAGCCGATTGGGCATGGGGAGCACAGAGAACGTGGGGCAGCCTCTCTCTCCAGCCCCCCGGAGGCCCAGGAAGCACCTTCCTCTGGGCTGCTGAGACCACGTGGGCCACGACAGACTCCTGCATGCTCCTGGGTGCGAAGGCGTCATCCACAAGACCCAGAGGAGACTGTGCTGCAGCCTCCCAAGGCGTGGGTCTCCTGCTGACTCTCTGCACAGGCTGGCGTGGCCAAAGAGGTGCTGAGGACAGGGCAGGTGGGGCCGGTCTTCCAGGCAGGGAGATAGAGCGCCAGCTCGCCTACAGCAACGACAGTTTAGACGGTGTTAGTACTCTCACATTTCCTGTTGGCACTGTTCACTCTTACAAGGACCCCAGCTCCACTGACCTCTGCACAAGTTGCACCCTCCCTGGGCTGGCAGTCTCTGCTCCCTGCCTCTGAGCTCAGCTGGCCTCTTGGCCTCAGTGCCTCTTGTGGCCCGGACCTTGTTCTCCTCTGTCCCGCAGTCCAATTGCCCTCTCCGTGGTAGGGCCTGCCACCCCTGGGCCCCCCCTTTGCGACCCTCCACATGCTCCCACCTTTACCTGCAGCCCACTCTCAGTCTTTGCCTGTTTTCCTGGTACAAAATAAGCAAAGCTGAACACCCCAGACTGGCCTTACACTGCCAGGCCTTTGTCGTTTCCTACAAGACTTTAAACCTGTGACCTCTCTTTGGTCCACTGAGTGTACAGTCACTGCTGTGGAGTTAGTGTAGGATGACGCAGGGCCTGTCCTCCCACCCTCAGGCCTGCTCAGGAGCTGAAGCCACCTGGATCTATTTCCCCTGCAGTGCCTGGCCAGCCTCCTTTGCCTGCTTCCTGTCACACACGCTGCCCGCCTACGCCTCCTGGCAGAGCCACGTCCTCGCCACAGCTACAGTCCCGCGCTTACTAGAGTCCTGCGCGTGGATTCTCAGCCGTGAGTTCGCTTAGAGCTCTCAAGGTTCCTCCTCTCTGTTTGCCTTTCCAGGCCCCGACCACAAGACTCCCTGCAGGAACCCGGGTGGAAGGAGCAAGGGCCCCTGGGCGTTCACTGTCCTAGTAACCGCCCTGTGCCTCCTGACCAAAGGCCCTGCTGCAGCCTGCTTGGATTTCAAACAGGGCTCCAGCCCTGCTCCCTTCCTGGAGCTCTTACTCTAAAGCAAAAACCCTCCCTGGGGCTTTGTGTCTTACACTGGAGTGTTTCACCATTGCCATCAAAGGAATTCAAGTTCTTGATGCGAGAGTATCCGCGGTAACCCACATGTCAAACTGGCTTCCCCAGGACACGTCCTCAAAGGGTCGCATCCCTGTGTCTCCTGCTGCCCTTCACATTTCAAGTAATGGCTACCTGAGCTCCCCTGAGAGGCCTTTCTCTGAGTGTCCATCTAGCCCCTGTACTCCATCTCTGCAGGCACCTGGTCCACTGGAGTGGGGCAGCAAGTTTCCTGGTTCCTTTAGACTGTCTTGCTGGCAGATTTTCTGAGAGGCTGTAGGTCCCAATCCAGCCGACCCCCCCACCCACCCTCAGGCATGCACCCCCTGGCGAGGTCTCCAGGAAGCCACTTTGAAATCCCTCTGCATGGCTTAAGGTGAACGGCCAGGGGCCTGCAGGCCACCCACACATGGCTCCTCCTCCAAGGACTGCACTCCTTGCACACCCTTGGCTGCCTGGACCTGCTCAGGGCTCCAGGACTATGGAGGGGTCTGCTGCTAAGACCCCTCCGGCGAGCAGCATCTTCTGCCGGGTTCCTGAGTGAAACTCCAGCCACATTGTCATGGCATGTCAGCATTCCATTCTGGCAGAATGCAAAACTCTGCTTTTTTTTTTTTTAATGAAATGTAGGCTAAAAATGGAATGCATTTCTCCCATGAATAAATCTGAAGAAGTTTCTCTAACAACAGCCTACAGTCCTGCAGAGGGGAACCCCCAGGACTCACTGGGCCCTGCCCCAGAGGACAGGCTTGTTTGTTCCCAGGGCTCAGGCTTCCTGGAATGTGGGCTCCCCATGTTGGACCGGACCTTGTGTCCCTGGAGCTCATGCCCTCCCAGCCCGCCCAGCTCTCTCTCCAGGGCCCCAGCTTGTCCTGCCCCCAAGATGTCTGGAGAAGGCACCTGTGGCTGCTTTTCAGTCTTGGTCCTGGGGAGAGAGGACACTGAAGGTGTCCCTTCCCTTGTGTCCTTGCTCCTTCAGCTGGCTGGAAGGCTAGAGCCATGTCCTGACCTTTGTGAGGGGAATGTCAGAACATACGCACCAACACCAGAACCCCTGAGCAGGCTGGCTCCTGGCAGGCAACGGGCTGACCCTGCGCACAGAGCGTGTATCTGTCTTTACACTGCCCTTCTCAAGTGTCCAGCCCAGGAATGCGCCTGAGGCCTCCCCTGAGCTGTCATGATTCACAGAACAGACCAGGTTCCTGGGGTGCTGGGACTCCTGGTGCTCCCCTCCAAAGGGCCCAGCCAGGTGTCTTCGACCTGAGCCTGCATTGGAGCTAGCGTAGACAGGCTGACCATGGTGTGCCAGGCTGGGGGTGCTGAGCCCTTCCCGGTAGGGGTGTGGGAGATCTGAATCCAGCACCCTCATCCCAGGATTCTCTGCTTGATGCTGCACTGTGCCTGCAATGAGAGCCAAAGCTGCTTGATAAAGCATCCGTGAAAAAATTTGAATCCACGCAAAATTAACAAAAGACCACAGAAATGCTGGAGAGTGCTTCAGTTCCAATTAAGTTAATTAAGTTTGGGCTAATTAGTGCCAGCAGCTTGTCACTTGTCATGGGAGCAAGGAAGTGGCTGGCGCACAGGGAGCACAACAGCCAGTTTAGGAACTTGGGGAGCAACATGTGCGGTCCGCATGCAGCAGAGGAGCCGCGAGAGCTGTGGCTTTTCTCAGCTGAAACCACTTCTCCGTGCCTCATCCACAGAGCATGTGCAGAGTGGCTTCACTACTTGCCTGGAGAGGCTGCGGGGCCCACCTGATGCCGACCCTGAGGTTGACTTAGGACACAGGCATGAATTCCACAGCCATATACACAGTCCTAGCAGGCAAGGCACTCAATGTGACCCACGTTTCAAAGTTCAGATGGGTTCTATCACAGACCTGAAAGCTATAGCAACCTCTCCACCAACCCTGCCTAGACATGGAAAGGGCCTCCACCCAGCCTAGGCTGCCCCCTGCTTCTTGCCCTCTGAAACACTGCTTGACCAGAGCATTGCTCCAGCATGAATGGACTCCAAGAGCCCAGGAGAAGCAAGCAGGGACAAACCACATTCCCTCTGCCTTGTCAGTCTCTGGCTAGGGTTTCTGGGAGGAGACCCAGGGGAGCGGGAGACCTCCACCCAGGAGGCCACCATATGGGAGTCGGCGCTGACCCTGTCCACCTCACACCCCACGCTTGACCTGCCCATGCAACCCCGCACACTAATTTCAAAAGCATCTGGTGCTGGCCGATTCCCCCCCTACACAGTGTCACCCTGGAGGAGCCCCAGGGGCCCTGGCCTGGACTGCTTAATCTCTGTAGTCCTGAACAGCGGCCCTTAGTCTGCTCTCGATGTGTCAGCCAAAACTAGACCCTCTTTGGTTCTGATTTCAGAAAAAGGGAAACCACAGTCCTTTCATTAACCCGTACAAGACCCTGCTTCCTTCGCCCAGCCCACTCTCCGGTGGCTGTCTCTGGACATGCTGGCACTCTCAGGCCTCAGGGCTGTCCAACTCATGTGGGGTACAGGACACCCCCGGTGCCGAGAGACTTCGCATTTCCTGCAGGTCCCACTCAGGCACCTGCCTCACTCCTTCCCTCAGGCTTCCCCCAGCTACCCTACGAGTGAGCGCTTCATTGACCACTGCCTTTGTCTCTGCCGAGGGCAGGGCAGCTGTGGTGTGGGTGCCTGGAGCTGCGTCTGGCTCCTGAACAGGAGCAGCTCCGTCAACGTTGGCTGATTGGATGCAACTGTACTGCCGTTCGCTTGTCCTTGCTGGAACTCCTGGATGAGCACCAGTCACAGAAGCAGACGCACTACCGCCTCCTGCGTGTGTGCCAGCACAAACCCCAAGTCAGGAAGACACGCGGGATAAATTAGTCTTCAACATGCAGATAAGGGATCTGCATTCAGGTCTGCGAAGCCGAAGTTTCCACCTGCTCTGATTTCACACATGAGAACTCTGAGAAAATCATGCCGGAATCCTAGAGGGGCCTGGAATCCATTTGTGATGTTTGAGAGTAAGACCTGAGAAGAGGAAGGGAAGGGAGCAGAGAAAGCCCAGGCTGCTTCCGGGCTCACAGCATGGCTGGGTGGGGAAGGGCTGCCGCTGCCTTGTCCCTGTGCCTCCGTGTGCAGACCCAGCGTCCCGTGGGAGGGCATTGCTGTGTGGACATGCAGAGCCCCTTCACAGGTAGGCCTCGCCGGAGCTCCCTCGGCCTCCCCGGGGCTCACCTTCCCACCCAGGTCAATCTGCTTCCACCGAGTGGAGTCGGAAATTCCACGCAGCTTGCTTCTAGAAAATGGAGGACATTTCTCACAGACTTTGCAGATTATTCTGCTGCCAGGAGCAGGGCAGAGAAGCAGCACTCATCACCCCTGTGTTTGAATAGAAAAGTGGCCAAGTAGCCTCAAGCTTAAAATAGCCAAGGAATGCAATGAATAGATCCCGAGGTCACATCAGCTCACGCTATGTGGTCTAGGGCTTGGTTGCTGAATCGTCACCTGTCTACAACAGACTTAAAGCTCTATTTCATATTTGAAGAGACCTTACTGAGGTCAGGCAGGAGGGTGAGCTGCGTGTCACCGAGTGCCGCAAGGCTGTGACCCTGGACGTCCCGGAGCTGGGCATGCGTCTCTGCCCCTGCTCACCTGTGCAGTTCAGCTTCCCCCAGCCTCACTGCCCTTGGCTGTGAGACTGGAGTGGTGTTGGCTTCACCTCAAGATGTGGGTGCAAGAGAGACTGCGCCTACAGATCACGCCACACAGCACAACAGTGCTGGCTTGGCTGCGGTGAGGGTGCTGAGTGGCCTGAAGGTGTCCAGGCCTGGCAGAACCTTTTGTTCAAGAGGCAGCTGCAGAGGCAGGCGCCATGAGGATAAAAATAGCAGAAGCCTCGCTCTGAAGTGGTACAGTCCTGCAGGCCCAGAGAGCACCTGCCAGGTCTGGGTGGCCCAGCGACTTCCTGATGATTTTAACCTTTTGTCATAAAAGGACCCGAATGATCACACCCAGACTGAAGGCAGGAAGCCTGGACCACGGGGTGGGGGTGGAGTGTCTGTATACTGTCCCTTTCTTTTCAGAAGCGGTGACAATAGGTAGTGTGACCCTGCTGTGTGTTCTAGTGCAGCTCCCAGCCTCTCTGCCTGCCTGTCACCTCCACTGACCTCATCCTACAAACAAGGACAGGAAGGCGGGGCAGTCAGGTGACGGGAGCAGGCGTGGACAGCCAATGCCCTTTCTGGGTGGGAAGCCTGAGCAGGGAGCCAGAGGTCACGCAATCTACCTTGAGGAATGTGTGCTCAGGCACTGGGCCTGTAGGTGGAGAGAAATTACTGTAGCAGCAATTTTTATCTCATATATTCCAAAAAAGAAGCCTGCCACTCTACAAATCATAGCTTCTAAAAATACTACTGTCACACTGTTGTGTTTAAATAGCTGGGTGGGGCTGCTATTTACTTTCTTTTTAGGTAATTTTTAAGAGAAACCCTTACTTAAAATATATTTTTATAAAAGTTTACTTATTGGTTTGAACCCAAAAATAAATCTTTTAATCACATTTCAAAATGGTCTTGAAAATTTTCTCTCAAAAGATTTAACAGTAAAAGTCTTTGGTATGGACTCCCACCAAAGAGAAAATGAGCAACAAAAGTTGAGATTTAATCAGTTTCCATGGTGAAAAATTACCCTGCACAACCCGTGAAAGGTGCTGGACACCTGTCCATGCAGCTGCGACCCTGGGGAGGCACTGAAGGGAAACTGCGGTTGCTCAGAGAGCAGAGGCATTGGAGGCTGGAGCAGCAGTGCCCCACGTACCTCATTAGGTGCAGTTGTGACAAACGGGAGACCCGCTCAAAACACGCTGGACTATGAGAGACCACAGCTGGTGTGTCAGGTCCTAAACACCCTTCTTTCCCGGAACAGACTGCACAAACTGTCCCCTCTCCCTCAGTCAGTCCCAGAATGGAGGCGAAGATGAGCGACACCATGGCTTGTGGATTATGTCCTTGCTCTTTGCAGGACAGCCAATGGCCCTCATGCAAACCCCTGTCACAGCAGAATGGCTGCTGCCCCCTGGAGGAAACAAAAAGTGTTAGCGCTTGCTTTCTTGGGAAACTCCTGCATCCACTAGACACTCAAGTCCATTCAACACTCAGATCAACCAAAGCGCTCAGAGGCAAGATGTAGACAACTGCAAAGCAGTGGGGAGGTTTCCACAGACGGGGACAATGTGGCATGAGAACCCTACTCACTTGGGCTTTGTCCCAGCTTTCGTTCCATGACCTTCCCAAACTGATCAAGTGCAGCCTTGCATTCATGTGCTGGGCCCTGGGGAAACTGCCCGACCCTCCCTTTTTGAGAATCTGAGATTTACTGCCACATCGTGTGCATGTAGCCTTCATCAAGAACATGGCTCAGAGCAACGCTTAAAGTTGGTGTGAGCTAGGCTGGTGGTACACATCTGTAAGCCCACCAGCTCAGGAGGCTGAGGTGGGGATGCAGCCTCAGCAATTTAGCAAGGCCCCATGCAGCTTAGTAAGACCCTGTCTCCAAAAATTAAAGGGCTTGGAGCTGGAGCGGCGGCTCGGCGGTTATGGCACTTGCCCAGCATGCATGAGTACACAACTCCAGCACCCACATACACAACTAAGTGTCAGAGCAACGAAAGTCATGTGACTAACTCAATAAAAATTGATGCGCTCTCTCTCACTGTCCTTCTCTCCAAAAAAGTAAAATAAATAAAAATTAAAATAAAAGGGCTGGGACTGGGGCTCAGTGGCTAATCCTGGATTCGATCCCCGGTACCAAAAAAAACCAAAAAAGTAGGCATAATAAAGCCGACTCCATCATGCAAGGCTCCAACAAGTTGCTTCTCAGGCACAGGAGAGGACACTGCTTGACTGGGGCTTAATTCACTTGCCACACCCCTATTCCAAGAGGCAAGTTGCATTTAACCATGTGTCCTTGTTCGAGAGGTTCTGCGTAGTAATTTCATGTATATCGTTTTTGTTCAGAGTCCTGCAAGGGCCACACAGCAGATGGGGTTTTCAACTGGGCTATCATGCTGCTGGAACAGAAAGAAGACCACCAGGCGGGCTGGAGCATTACAGTGAGTATATAATGGTAGTCACAAGCGTTTGCTTTTCAAAATCAGTCGGAAACTTAGAAATGTCTCCTAGCAGAGGTGTCCCAGGCTCCTCTCTTCAAAATAAGTAGCGTTTACCTTACTTGGAAATACAAATCCCAGCTATATTTATAGTCTGTCGTTAGTGTTCAAGGGGGATATCTTGCGCAGTATTTGGATGCTTGTCTGCTCATTTAATTTTTAAAATTAGAGAGCAGATATGTGATTCTGCCCTGGCACTAGCTGTTACTACAGCTGCTGTCTGTTGGCACAGCCTTCTTGGAGTGTCACAGAACCACAAGGTGTCATCACCAGCCTGGGTGCACGACAGCCCTCATGTGCACTCCTGTGCCCACACCCACCAGGGACTCTCATCCTTTATTTCTCCTGGCTTTTCTGACCCCAAGTCTGTCTTCATGGTGATGTGGTGTTAGGTGTTACCCACTGTTCTGAGTGCAGTTGCTAAGCTAATCGTTTTTTACTTCGGTACAAACTTTGCAAATGCATTTCACAAGAAACCTGTGAGTGAGCCTCAAACACCCCATCAATCCACTTAACCACTCTGGACCTGCAGTCTTAGCCCAAGGTAAAAGATGCCTTTCAGTGGTTACAAAATGCCTAGGCCTCGTAGTGCACTTTGCAGGGAGGGCACAGAGGGCCTGGTAGGGATCCACTTGAAAAGCCCTCTGCTGAAAACCACTCATCTTCTCACCGGCTCGGTTCCCTTTAGAAATCACTGGACGGCAGCTACAGCTTCCCCAGTCAATGGCCAGTTTTACCCATATTTGTTTATTTTTCAACAAGTAAAAGAACTCACAGCTTTCATCATAAGCTTAAAGTACGTGAGCTTCAGGTCACTCATCCTTAATCTTGCCTCTTTCAGAATTGTCAGGAAAAATACTGGAGTGCCTTTAAAAATATCAAGAGACCAGTGATTGCTGACCTGTGTCACACAGGCCATGACCAGGACTCCCCTCACCCCGTCACCAGGGGATGCCTGCCCTCTTCATCTTTTCTCTGCCACTGCTGAAGAGTCAAACTGTCTCACATTGCTGGATTTACAGACATGTCACCAGCTTCTTTGCTTTGGAAGTCAACCTTGGGGTACAGGGTTGAAAACAGTGTGCTTGCTGCACCCATGCATCTTTTCCCTGGCACTAGCCATGTGCAGGCACTGCCCCATTTGCTTGTTATAGCTAAGGTTAGCAAAGACCTGGATCTTTCCCTATGGTGTGCCAAGTGCATGGACTTTCTTTTACTCGTGAAAATTTCATAATCACACTTATTTCCATTTTTAAAAGCTAATTATCATTCAAAGTGCTTCAAAATTTTCCTTTGGTCTAGATCCCAAGATAAGAATGTTTTGATTACCGCCAACAGGTTAAGTTAGCTATGAGTAAGAACATTGTTTATGGGTGATAACAGACTCCAGGTCCCCACAGCCTGGGGGGTGTAGGATTGCTTTCCCAGAGATAGCAAAACCCATGGGACTTGGGACAATCCTGCATCCAGGAGATGAAGTGTGTTGTTATAGTCCTAGAGACTGTTATGCTCATCCGATTAGAGGCACAGGGCCAGCTAAAGTCACATCTTAAGGCCCCTTTACTCTATTAAAAGCATTGGGAGTATCTTGAATACAGCAAGCTTTGAAATGGTTCCAGGGAGCGCTTGGCTGGAGCGAGAGCTGACTGCCCTCTCCTGGGTGTTAGAAGCAGAGCTGGCAAGGCCACCTGGACAGAGCCACTTGCAGGTCTGGTTTCCCTGCCCAACAGCAGGAAAACTGCGGGTAAAGTTGACTAACTGTTTTGAGAGGTAGAAAATGGCTTTTCAAAACTCAGGGCCCTGGCATCAGTGTCAGGTTATCCCACGTGGGTGGCAAACTCTCACCGGGGCTTGGATGTCCCACTGGGAATGAAAGCCCAAATCCCTCAAACTGCTGAGACACTGTGGGGGCAGCCAAAGCCTGCAAGGAGCAGCTCTATGGGAAAGAAGTCTGAAGTGTAAAGTTAAAGCTAAGGCCAGAAGGTCTGAGTGAAACACTTTGCCTCACTCACGTTCCACAGTGCCACCATGACCAGTTGTGACATTCCACTGGGTATTGCAAAGTGCAGATTTCAAAATCTACAGCCTTCCTTGGACTTCCATGAAGAATTGAAATCCGCACCATGTGACCAGCATGACCAAGCCGTGTGGGGACCCGGCCTTCATCAACAGACCCAAGCAGTACAGGAGTCCGGCCTTCAACAGACCCAAGCCGTGCAGGAGCCTGGCCTTCATCAACAGATCCCCATGAAGTTAGGAGCAGCACAGGCAGAACCCCAAATCCAAGCCCCACAGCCACAGCCCCCAGGGCATACCTTAAATCTGCCCTGAGTCACATTAGCACAGCCTGCTCCTGGCTGCTTGGCATTCTCGTCCCACAGGATGGTTTCGGACATTTCTTTATGCATCTGAGATAAACTAGGAGAAAAAGAACTAAAGGGTATGACTACATGAAAGGGACCTGGTTTTATTTGTTTCTCAAATGTAATGAAAAGTCCCCAAAGGAAAATTAAACAACATCAATTTAATTGTATTTGAAATGAAATTATTTTGGATTCAGGGAAATCTTTCAGAATCTCAGCTTTTCTGATTCTTTTTTCTCTTCCATATCAGACTGATCTGCTAGAAGCACCAGGAACCCCATACAATCCTCTGGGCCTGAAGGGAAGCTGGGACATCAGGTACCTCTGACAAGGGTGGCTGACCTTCAGAGCACCGTCCTGGCCGTTCCCCTGAGCTGGGGCCTGGTCTGCGCAGGCCAGGCCACACCCTTTCCATTTCTGGAGAGGGACCGAGCTCCCAGAGCAAGGGATCGGTTACTCAGGGCAGGCCAGGTTGCTGACCCTTTGTTCTAGGGCGGAGCTGGGACAGGGCAGCTGTCAGCGCGCCTGCAGGGCCAGCCACTGCCAACTGCGGCAAATCCCAAGAAAGGGGAGGCTGGGGTGGGGCTGCCGGCTGCTCCACTGTGTGCCACAGGCCTACTCAGGCTGACTCTGGCCCAGAACAAAAAGGCACTGACACAGCCTGTGCCCACCAGAGTACTCCTTACGCTGCCAAGCTCACCAGCTATGTTCTATTCAATATTGTGTCTCGAACTGAACACGGTACCTGTATAACAGTCTCAGAGCTGGTGCTAACGTTACTTTTTTATGTATTTATGCCTTGGAGGTCCTGGGGACTGAACCCCAGGGTGCTCTATCACTGAGCTTTATCTCCAGCCCTTTTCATTTTTATTTTGAGATAGTAGCTCACTAAGCTGGCCAGGCTGACCTGGAGCTAGCGATCCTCCTGCCTCAGCCTCCCTAGTTGCCGAGATCACAGGCATCTGCCTCCACAACTGGCAAATTTATCTTTTAAAAACATTGGATCAGTCTTTGTAAAACACTGAGAGCAGACACCTTGGTCAAAAATGGACTTTTACAGGTACTGAGTCCCTGTCTCTCTTTCAGTTATGGCAGGTCCCTTAAACTGGGAGTCGTATCAACCGCACACAAAGGAGCAGCCTTGGCCATTTTCTTCCTCACAAGCTTTAGAACAGTAGCTCCTGCTTGGCAGGTGCACATGAGATGTTGGAGACCCACTGTGTGATACCATTCTATGCACCCTGCCCACAGTCACTAATTATCACAGCTGGGAGAGGCATATACTGCCAAGGCACAGAGCTGCCAAGTCATTTGTTTCAAGTATCCCAAATAACAGGAGGCAGGCATGGCTGGGCTGCAGGAGGCCTACTGGGGCAGGTGAGGCTGAGGTGCAGAAGGCCTGCTAGGGGCATGTGTGGCTGGGGAGCAGGTGTGGCTAGGGTGCAAGCAGGCCCAGCTTGGGCAGGTGGAGCTGCAGTGTAGGCCTGGCTTGGGGCAGGCAGGGCTGGGGTGCAGCTAACACTGGGGTGCTTGCAGGGCTGGGGCACAGGTGTGGCTGGGATGCAGGCATGGCTGGGGTGCATGCAGTCCTGGCTTGGTGCCCGCAGGGCTGGGGAGCAGGCCTGATGGGGACAGGTGCGGCTAGGGTGCAGGTGTGGCTAGGGTGCAGGTGTGGCTGGGTTGCAGAAGGCCTGCTAGGGGCTTGGGAGCAGGCCTGGTGGGTGCAGCTGTGGCTGGGGTGCAGGTGTGACTGGATTGCATTCGGTTCTGGCTTGGTGCCCTCAGGGCTTGGGAGCAGGCTGGGGTGCAGCTGTGGCTGGGGTGCATGCAGGCTTCGCTTGGTGCACACAAGGCTGGGGAGCAGGTGTGGCTGGGAGCCTGCTGCTAACCATTGAGAATGCCTCTGTGCTGGGAGTGTACAAGCTTCTCACTCGCTCATGTTCAGTTCTGGGAAGGAGTGGTTATCTTTTGCTTCCCTTAAATCAAATCCCGGCTGTTCTTTAATTTACAATGCTGGGAAACATCTTTCTGCAACACTCTTATTAGAATTTGAGGCTTTTGTCTTCACTGTTCTTTTCCCTTATCATGTTCTTTCCCTTATCATCCGCAGGTGAGCTTGGCTCTGGTAGTAGGCAGGTTGGCTCTGGTGCTAGTTGGCTGGAAGTGGTCAGAGGCATTTGGGCCAGTGTGCATGAATGAATATTCATTCAGGGGAAGCCAGCACTGAGCTCCGCCCCCTCATTCATCAATGGAGACAAGATTGCTGCCCTCCCACCCAGATGCGCCTTGTCAAGGCGTGTCTGTCTCTTGGCACTGCCAACCTCTAGTAAGATTCTTCACTTATTGCTTGCTTTTGCTTAGAAGGGTTGACATAACTGTGAGACAAGTTCACTAATTGCCTCTGATGAGCAATCACCTCCACTGTGGTGGTGTGTTCTGGAATCATAGAGGTGGTGTAGCCTTGGGTTAGGGTGGCCGTGGAGCTGGACCCCTCCCTGCTACACCAGCCTGACGCTCCCTAGCCTGAGTTCTCTCATCTGAAAGTGGGCAACTGTAGTACTGGCCTCGTATTTGCTTAACAAGGTCAGAGCTTGCAAAGCGCTCCAAGGGCTTCTGGCATACAGGAAGCCCCACAGGTATCACCACAGGGTGGCTCTGATTCTTTCAAATTCAGGGGTGCTCTGAGCACACAGGTTGTGCAACTAACCTGTGAGGCCTCCTCTCCTGGAGGCCAGTGGAGGCAGGACCTGCATTTAGACTCTGGTTTATGGTTCTTCTGGAGGTGTTTTCAGAACACCAATGAGACCCAATACAAGAAAAGAACATGTGTGAAAACATGGGCTGTACATGCGCCCTTGGTGGGGTCTCTGGGAAGAGCGTGCAGGACCCCAGGGCCTCTGCTGTCCGGCATGCAGGGTGGTGCTGGCTGTGAGGCAGCTCTCAGATCCAGGCAGCTGCGGACGGGATGCACCTGAGTCACAGGACACTGGCGAGGCCCTCAGCATTATTCTGCTTGGAATTACCCTGTGGACCACCCTCAGGTTAGGCTAGTTTTATAGCTGGCCAAGCTTGGTGTTGGTTTTCTCCTCAGTCAGGAAATCAAGGAGTGCCCCCCCGCATCCCCGCTGTGTCACTAGAGGCTTGGATCCAACTTACTACATCACATCCTTCCTAGCCCTTGCTCACAAATATCACCTACTGCTTCTAAAATGAGGAATTGGGAGAATCTGGGAGTCCACACAGAATCACTGCCAAATCCAACCCCTGTTCTTACAGAGCATGTGACTTAGTGCTTCACCCTGTCCTTTCGAGAGCAAGCCCTTCCCAACATGATGACTGGGTCAAGGCCAGCCTGTGTGAATGGGCTCTGGAGCCTGGAGGAGCAGGTTCTTGCACGACACTTGGCTTGGAGGCTACACCCCAAAGTCCACCCTGAGTCTACTCGCATAGCTTGGCAACTGTTGGACCAGGTGTCTGGCCTCCATGAGCTTCAGGTAAGGGGAAATACCTCCCTTCGGGGGTCACTGAGGCAGAATCCCTTGCCTCACATCCTCTGTCTTAGGCAGGTCTCTCAGCCCTTACGCTACACAATCCCATCTGTATCCATGAGGTGGGGCTGATAGTGGCCTTGTGCCCTGAGGACCCCATCAAGCGCATGATTTGTGACAAGCACTCAGCACACCTTGGGCTGAGGTTCTGCTTGGCTAGTGTTTGCTATCACTGAAGTATGTTCTGCACTTAGTAGGTACTTTAGCTCCCCCCTGCCTCGCCTCCAGGTAGTCCAGATGGCACCAGGATCCCCTCCCTACCGCATCCTGACCTGTACCAGATGCTTCCTTCAGGGTTCTCCAGGACCTAGAAACAGGCTAACCCCCAGCGGAAAGTGGCAGAGAGCCCTGACTCGCGGAAGTATCCTGAAGAGCGCTCCCTCCAAATGCCACATTTACAGTTCACCCCAGCAGCTGCTCTGTGCCTAGTATGGGCCTTTCTCCCCAGACCAGGGCCAGGTACAGGGTGTGTAGGTGTTTTCCACGGACAGCCTGGCAATGGTTTCTAAGGGCGGGGTAGCGGGAGGTAGGGGAGCAGGCTCTCCCCAGGCGCCCTGCCTCGCTTTCATGCACACCCCACCCAGGGGAGGTGAGGGGGAGTTCCAGTTGCAACCCTGAATGTCCACCCCACTAGGCTGAGCACACGCTGCGGAAATAAACCTGGAACAGCACCAAAGCCTTAAACAACATGAAATTTGAAAACTTTCAGATATCCATACCAAAAAGATTGCTTGAACTATGGGAGGACTAGCTTCATCTCCTTGTCCTTGAGGTGTGCCCTAGCACCTAGGAAACCTTTGAGAAAATCAGGAGTCCGAGAAATATCCAGCAGGAGTTTATTTTTTGCTGTGCTGGGGTGGAACTGGAGCCTCAAGTGTGCTAAGCAAGCGCTCTGCCATTGAACTACGTGTCTAGCCCCAGATGTGGTGAATCTTAATCAAATCTCTCCTCATTCAGTTGTTGAGTAGTTTTTCAGTGCACAATATGCACACTGCAGAAACCTAGTTCTTAAAATGTAAGAACATCAGGAGATGATGGTTCTGACTCAAGGCTCCTGCAGAAGGTGGATTCTGGATGCTCAGGGGGTGACTGCATGGCCCTGCAGAAGGTGGATTCTGGATGCTCAGGGGGTGACTGCATGGCCCTCTGCCTGCTGTATGGCCCTGCCAGCCTGTTGCCTGGCTGAGCTAGCCCAGGGAAGCCCAAGGAGAGCGTCAGTCTGCAATTTCCCAGAACATGTATTGACTCAGTCAGCAGCTTTGAAGTGTTGCCGGAATATCTGTGTCCCCCAGAGTCCAGTGACATGGGAACAAGACACCAGCAAGGGTCAGCCTTTCTGGGAACACAGTATCAGTTCTTGGTATTTACATACTTTTCTCATGAACTTGCAAAAACATCTAGCCTAAGCCGGTTGCAGTGGCTTTGGGAGAACAACACTTCACACTCCCCACACAGGCATCTCGAGCACATACCTCTCAGGTCCACCCTTCCCTGATGCTGACCTCAGTCCCTTCTGTTCAGCTGCTGATGACTCAGGAACTTGCCCTCGGGAAGTGGGAATCACAGATGCTCTAGGGTACAGCTGAGATCAACAGGCAGCCGGGCCTTTGTTTGAGCTCAGACCTGGCACTGATGCACCTCTTCTGCCCTCAAGAGCTGGGATGTGCCTGTCAGTGGTGGGGGACCCATAGCCAGGCAGCAGGAAAGCTGCCCCACATATATTCGTCCACACCCTTAAGCGTGGGCTGTGCGTCTGTGACATTTCAGATGTGGGTCTTGCAAGCACTCAGGCCAGTGGGGTCACACAACCATCCAGCCAGAACGGGTCTGGCTGAGGAATCACTGGGTTCCTGTGGACATGACAGGCTGCCACTTGTAAGGGCTGGACAATTGGTGCAAATAAGGGTGGGTGCAGTGGTCGTCAGTGATCCTACTAGATCACTGAAAGATTAGGTTTTGCTTGCTCTGGAATGGCCACCCAAATATCTTACAAAACTGTCTTAAAATGCAAGCTTTAGGCGGTCAAGGGCTGGTCTAAAGCAGAGGCACTCCTGTGTGCTCTTTCAGAGCACAGCGAGTCTACTGGGAAACAACACAGTGGGCACAGTGCAACCTCATACAGACTCCCACCCTTGTCCTGGGATGCTAACTCTGCCCTCCGCAAGACGGGGTGGCTGTGCTGTGGCTCCATCAACACAGTGCTCCCTCCTGGCCCCCTTAGGCACAACATTCCGGCCTGGAGGAGAGGCTGGTGGGCTTGGTGGGGAAGATCGGGGGAGGTCTGGGTGCTCTGCCTGGGAGCCAAGCTAACTGAGAACCAGGACCCGAAGCCTTCCCAGACCCCAGGCCCAGCCAACCAGCAACCAACCTCCACCCCACAGGAAGTGAGTCTCTCCAGCCCTCCCACCCCTCCTGGACTGTCACCACACAACCCAGGTAGGAGAAGAGGAAAGGAAATCCCTCTCCCTCTCTCTTGAATCCCTTAGAGAGAGGCCGGACCCTGCTGTGGGTATCATCCCACAGAATTTCCACCTCTCTGTGTAAAGTCTGGTCTGAAATGAGACCCCCCACCACCATCTCCATGAAAACTGCAAAGCTTCTGTTGCATGCCTGGCATGTCTCCTGGGTGCTTTCTGGGAATCCTGTCCCCAGATGACGAGTGTGCATGGCATGTGAGTTGTGCCTTTAGTCATCAACTGCAAATAGCAGCTCTGCTAAGACTGCCACCTGTCCAACAGGAAGCAAACTAAAAGCACTCCTCATTCCTACACACCAGAAGCACCAGACAGCTGGGAAGACTTCCGGGTCATTATCATCCCAGGACACTTAGGAGTTGATCTGAGATTGATGCCTGTGGGTCCTACATCTTTCCTCTAACTTTCACCACACTTCAGAGATTAGTTAAGAACTCAACTATGAGAATGATCTAGGTGTGTGTGCAGTTAAGAGACTGATCTATGCAGGAACCCATTTAGGAGAAGGATATGGGTAAGCAAGCAATTAGGAGAAGGATCTAGGTGGGCAAGCAGTTAGGAGAAGGAGCAGTTAGGAGAAGGATCTAGGTGGGCAGGCAGTTAGGAGAATGATCTAGGTAAACAAGCAGTTAGGAGAAGGATCTGGGTAAGCAAGAAGTTAGGAGAAGGATCTGGGTAAGCAAGAAGTTAGGAGAAGGATCTGGGTAAGCAAGTAGTTAGGGGAAGGATCTAGGTGGGCAGGCAGTTAGGAGAATGATCTAGGTAAACAAGCAGTTAGGAGAAGGATCTGGGTAAGCAAGAAGTTAGGAGAAGGATCTGGGTAAGCAAGTAGTTAGGGGAAGGATCTAGGTGGGCAGGCAGTTAGGAGAAGGATCTGGGTAGGTGAGCAGTTAGGAGAAGGATCTGGGTAGGTGAGCAGTTGGAAGAAGGATCTAGTAAGCAAGCAGTTAGGAGAAGGAGCAGTTAGGAGAAGGATCTGGGTAGGTGAGCAGTTAGGAGAAGGATCTGGGTAAGTGAGCAGTTAGGAGAAGGAACACCTTACCTGCTACTTCTTAAGAAGGCTCTTTTGGTAGTTCTATTAGAAAACAACATGAAATTCACAGCATTCAACAGGAAATAAGTAATTCAAACAACTCTGTTACAGGAGGGATTTTACCTTTATCCTGCATCCATCTTCCTAATTGATTTTCCCTAAAGGCAAATAATAGGCCCTATACATCCTGTGGCTGTATCACCACCAAAGTCAACAGAAGACCTTACAGAGAAACAAACAAACAAGTCCCCAGAGAATCAGTCCTATCATTGGCAGCTGGCTTAACTCTCCTCTTCGTGTATGTTTTTAGAAATACCTAAGGCCCGGAGTTTTAGAATCTATGGAGAAGTAATTGCTCAAAGCAAATGCAGATGCTGTGAAAGAAATATCAAAGAAACCACTTAGGTAGAATAACTCACACAGGAAGATTTCTAAAAAATATGTACGCATAACAGATAAAGAAGACAGAAATATTTTAATAGGATAGTGAAAAACAGTGATTGACAGAGGCAGCAGAAGGACAGGAGCCAGCTTTTCTGAGGGTAGAAGGCACTGTGCCATCAGGCCAGGCAGGTTTCTAGAAGTCTTGCTACGTATATCTCCCACAGGACAGATAGACGGTTCTCCTTGGACCTGTCCTCAGTGCCATGTGGCCGTCTACATTAACTCACGTTGAATGGTTTCCATGGACTGTCATTCTCAGACTTAAATAAAATATGGAAAGGTCTTCAGGTTTACTCTCAGTGATACTGTTAACGTGGTGGCCAGGGGGACAACATGGTATGGCCAGTCCAAACTTACAAGTCAACCTTGCCTTCGTGGCCCTGGTCCATCACAGAAGGAAGACGGCAGGGGGAGGGGGGCAAGGACAGAGCCACCGGCAGCAGAGGAGAAGACCTCACCAAGAAACACACGCACAGGGAGCTCCGTGAGGCTGCTTGGACCCACACAGTTCACACACCGCGAGTCCCTTACACCAGCTCCTTGAGCTGCACCACCAGGAACCCCTCAGTCCTGACTGTGTGGCTCTGCAGGCCAAAGGAGAGCCATCTGCACCCACCCTGATTGCCATAGCTACCTCCTGCACTGCGATGCTCCAGTGGCCAGGGAAACAGCCTCAGCCTTCGTGGATAACTGCAGATGTTTGAGCCTGGTCCTTAAACAACTGTCCATCTAGGGACATAGCCCTCCCTGCCCCCCCCCCCCACTCCAGGTAAGAACATCCAGCAGGGAATTAGTGCCCTTTTAGATCCTCCCCTCACCACCTCCCTGAGCCACGTGCTCTCCAGCAGTCCTCAGACCACCTCCTCTGAGATATTAAGAGGCATCTGAGGTGGCAGCCCAGAGCCTGCCCCATCCTCAACAGGCCTCTTACTCCCTGCACTTTGGCAACAGGCCAAGCTTGACCTGAAAGGAGCATCTCAGCATGCACGTGACAGTCCACCACCTTTGTACCTGCTCAGCACCAGGGCAGCAGTGGGCTGTGCAAAGCTGTGTGCCTGACCTTGAGACACTGACCACTGTCTTTCATGCGGCTAAAGCATAAACCCTAAGTAATCTGCCTACTTCAAGTCCTGGCACATGTCTACTTTGGGATTCAGATTTTTAAGTGTGCAAAGAAGATAAGCATGTGCTAAGTCAGTCTGAGCGGGATTTCTGACTCCTTGGACCCAGACTGGGTGGGGACATATCTGAAAGTAAGTAAGCTGAGGCTCCACTAGGCATTCTCAGGGGCTCAAGGAACACTGCAAACAACTCAATTCAAGCTATGTGGACAGTGTCAGCTACAGGGCTACTCTTCCACGACAGATGGTCTCCACACCTGCACCGCAACTCCACTCTTCTTGGCAGAGAACTTGGGCCTTGGTGCCACAAAATATGAGGAGGAGGCCGACTCCTGCTTAGGAGAGGCGGGGATGGCCACTGGCACTGGGGATGCACTGGCTGGTGAGGCAGGCTCTGCAAAGTGGCATGGCGGGGAGGTGTAGGCTGGCACCGAGCACACCGAGGGGGCCTGCATGACCCTGGGGGAGCCCACAGTGATGGGCTGGGGAGGAGGAGCCTGCTTCATGGTGGGGGCTGGGCCGACCTTGATGGGTGGCTTCTGGGGGAGGGCATCCTTGGCATCTGGAGGCTGGAAGGTGAACAAGGATGCGTTGAGCTGGTACGGTTGGTGCTTCATGACATCCAGAGCATTGAGGGGCTTCTTGCCCTTTTTCTTGCCCACTCGCGAGGCCTGTGGGGCTGAAGGCTGAGACTTGAGAGCCGCCGGTGGGTAGGAGGGGGAGTGGATAGGATTGTAGGCCACCGGAGGTGGTGCTCGGACATTAGAGGAGTACTTCCAGCTGGCCGGGAGGGATGGCGTGGGAGACTGCGCTCGGGTGGCGTGGGCCTGCACAGTGTCGGAATCCACCACGTACTTCTCCATTCTCGACTGCCTCTTGGCGAAGAGCTGGGCTCCTCTCCCGCTCATCCCTGGCAGCTCATTGGATGGTCCTGCTGCACCAGCAGGAGCAGCGCTTCGCATGGGTGTAGGGGCTGCTGGCTTGGGTGTGAAATTCTGACTGGCCACTGCTGCCTGTGGGCCTTTAAAGGGCCCAGCCAGGTTCAGTGCACTCATGGGCCGGGCAGGCGGGTAGGAGGGCTGGGCTATTTTGATGGAGGAGACGACAGTGCCCTGCGATGGGCTGGACATGGGGAAGGCAGGAGGTTGGGTTGGAGCCACTCCTGGGGACCAGACTGGAGACACTGGAGTTACTGGCTGGGAGGAGGACTTGACCGCAGGCTTGGGGGCAACAGGAGGTGGGGTCTTCTGCTTGGCCGAGGAGCTCTGCATAAAGTTGCAGGCCTCTGCCCCCAGGCTGAGGTAGTCCTCCTCTGGCCCCGAGTCACCTCCGGCTCCGGTGCCCCGTTTACCCTCTGCATTTTGAAGCAGTGACAAGAGTTCGGGGTTCGGGCTTACTTTGGGTTCCTTGAAGGTGAACATGGGCTTTGTGGTGCTTCTTCTTTTGGCTTCCTGGAGTATTCCTGTTCTCTTTGCCGGCACTGCAATCCTCTCGTCCCGGGAAGCTATCCGCTCAGAAGAGTCGTAAAAGGCTGGCGGGGCCCATGGGGCAGGCTGGGGCCAGGGAGGGGGCTGTGCTGGGCCAGCGGCAGGACTTGATAGCCCCCTGGAGAATGCGTCAGGTGGAGGAGTGACTGCAGAGTAAGGTGGAGGAGCCGGCAAGTCAGAGATGGGGCTCGTCACGCTCCGGGTTGGGGAGAAGGGGGCTGCTGATGGGTTCCCAGCCCCAGGGAAGGGCTTGGCGGTTCTGTTCATTGGGATCATCCTCTGGGCCTCTGCTGCCATGGATGCACCGCTGAGGCCATTCTGCTGGGGCATGTGGCTGGCTCCCTGGCTCAGCTGGATGAAGCTCTTGCTCACAGAGCCCTGCACCCTCACAGACTCTTCCTCCTTCCTTTGGTAGGAAGTCACGGTTCTCAGGCCGTCAGTGTGGGCAACCTCAGCTTCTCTCCCTGGCAGTCCGCTGGCTCTCTCCTCCTCTTTTTGGGCTGTGATCTGATCCATTCTCTCCCTCCTCTTGGCAAACATAAGGGCTCCCTTGCCCGTGGTGTCTGGCAGCATCTCCATCTTATCACCTCTGTCCGGCTTCTTCTCAATGTCCACCAATCCAGAATCCCAGCTCTGGTCAGTGTCAGACAGCAAGTCCTCGTCTGCCTCGGACTCGCTGGTGCGGAGAAACGCAAGCTCGCAGGTGTCCTCCCTGCAGCCCTCCTCTTCCTCTGCCTCCTCCTCCTCGTCTGCCTCTCTCTCAAGCTCTCCAGTGCCGTAGCTGACCAGGGTATATTTTCTGGCTCTGCGCCTGCGCTTCTTAAACATCAGCACTCCCTTGGAGCTGGGGTTGGGGGCGTCCGTGAGCAGCAGGGCGATGCTCTTGCATTTGGACTTGGCTTCTTTCACCTGCTTTTCCGACAGGCTTTCACTCCTTCTGAGCCCTAGGGAAGGAAAAAGACCAGCACTGAGCCAAGGAGCTCAAGGAACACCACACAGCAACCTAGAAATGGCTCCCCTGGGGGACACATGCACAAGGCACGCTATAGTCGGAACTGGACTGGGAAGGCCTCCAACTTGGTCCTCCTTTCTTTTTCTTTTTCAGTGCTGGGGATTGAACCCAGGGCCTCACACATACTGAGCACACATTTCATCACGGAACTGCACCCCAGTCCCCCTTCTTTCTTTTAAAATTGGTATTTCTGTAATAATATGAAAGTGCACAACACTCCACACTGCCCTGCTCCATCTGTTCCTGTGAACACATTTCACTATGCTGTTTAGAGCATTTCATACATTTGGCTTCCATATATCACTACATTTTAACAATAAAAAAAAACTCGCTAGAAAATGCCAGTTACTGGGATGTAATTAGAATTAAAAAGAATATAATTAAGAATAAAATATTTTCTGAAAAACAAGATATACTTTGTACCTTCATATTTTAAAAATAAAGTGTAAATATAAAACTGTTTTTAAACATTTTAAAAAGGAGAGGATGTGTCCCAAGAACATTCAAAACTTTTCCTAAGTGTTTTAATATAATGAATTTAGATAGGTAGGTCTTCATTGTCATCTTCTACTTTGTTTTTACTTTGACAACCACCCCAAGTCTTTCCAGTGACAGCTACTGGATTAATATCACTACAAATAAATGCAGTAAACTCTAGTTACAAAGTTATCTAGACAAATTTGTAAAAGTACTGCTATTTTGGAAATATAATACTGCTTTAATTACAGTAGAAATATATCTTGGGGAAAATTTGGAATTATAAAGACTTATGATCTTTTTAACTAGTGTAAAATTTGATGTGTTAGTCACTTAAAACAAGAGCTTGAAAGTTATAAAATAATAAAAATTGATATCTACTTTTTTCTTTTATAATTATAAAAGTGAACTGGTGTGAAATTAATTTTGTATCAGTTAACTGTAAGCATGTTTTTAAGCAGAATGAGTATTATACACAAACATTTAATTTTTCAAGATAAATGGAAATTTCAGGGAAATATTTAAGTATTTTATGATTGAAAATTATCTCTGTGGTCACAAAAGAAAATCAGACCTAACGGTTATTTAAAAAATAAAATGTAATCAGTGGAAATAATCTTAAAACAAACTTATACACTAGTGATGAAATTTCGTGCATAGAAAACAGTTAAAAGTGTGGTCATTCCTGAGTGATTCCTTTTCCACTAATGTCACACAGTGCATTACTAAACTGACAGTCACAGTTGCACAGCTGTTGCTAACTTCACTGCCAAAGCATGTGGGTGCTGTCTCGGAGCTCCCATGTAACATGCTATAAATGTGAGGTGGCACCCTGGGGCCTGCAGCCTGAGTGGGACCAACAGGCTTGCCAAGGAAGTACAAGTGGTCGTGCTAAAAATACACGGGAAAGGATAACAGTGGCTGATGGGCCAGGCTCACCACAAGCGTGCAACGTCCATACATTCATGTGCCTCTGGCCACTCACAGCCTCAAATAAATTCCAAAATGTTCACACACACACACACACACACACACACACACAGAATATGAGCATCCTAACACCCAACTCCTAACTCCTACTCAGTCCTCACCACCTGGATGAAACCACACGCCCAACAGCCTTTCGCAGCTGTGCTCGGTGGTCCTCATGCCCGCACCACCCTGCGGACAGCGCACGCGTGTCTAGAAGGCACGCGCAGCGCTGCGCAGGCCAGGGAGGCCTTGTCCAAGACAGGATCATGTAACCGCTGGGCAGGACACATGGCCTTGTCTGTCAAGCTCACTTCTGCAAGCCCCATCAGGCGGCTGGGCGACTTTTCGGAAGGAAGATCAGCTTTTAAATTCAGTAGCGCTGCCTGGGTTGGAAAGTAGCACGCTGGGCCATGCTTGACGTTAAACCCAGAAGCCACGTGCCTTCCAATACTGGAGCAACTTGACATGAAAGGTCGCAACCTTCCGACACAAATCAAAGCGGCTCCCTGCGCACCGCACTTAGTAGGATCCAGCGCCCCTTGTAGCCAGCTCGATAACACCTAAGCCTGCGCAGCCAGCCACCCCGCTCCCCACTCAAGAGCCCTTGAGACGGGGTCCTGATTTCTCGCCTGCTGTCCCGCGCGTTCCTGAGCTGCACCGGAGGGCCACCGGGAGACAGAGCCACCCACACAGCCCGGCCAGAGGCCGAGGACTTACGCGCGTGCCGCGCGCGGTGCCGGTGCGGGCGGCTGCGGTCTGGTCCCTGGCGCGGAGCGTCTGCCACCGGCGGCGCGGCGCAGTCTGGGCGCGCGGCTAGGAGCCCCGGGGGCGGGGTCTGCAGCCACTGCCCGTCCCCCGGGGTGGGCGAGGGGCCGAGGGCGGGGACAGGGGACGCGCCGGGGGGCGGGGTCTGCTGCCGCTGCTCCTCCTCCAGAGTAGGGATGGGATCTGGGGAGGGGGTCCGGGAGGGAACCTGGGGCTGGCCTGCGGATTGAGCCTGCGGCCACTGCCCACAACCCTGGATGGGACAGGTGGCGGGGGCGGGGACAGGGGACTGAGCCTGCTGCCGCTGCGCGTCTCCAACGCTCGGTGTGGGAGCGGAGGAGGGCGGCTCTCCCGGGGGGCGGAGGCTCAGCCGCAGCTCCACCGCGCGCCCCGCAGCCCCTCCATCCTCAGCTCTTGGAGCTCGGCTGGGCTCTCTGCACCCGGGTCCGGTGGCCGGACGAATCTGCAGGCTGGTACTTTCCAAATGCCCCTCCTGTAGGAGATGCTCAAGTGCTTCTTTCTCGCTTGCTCCGCCGGACGGTCTACGCAAAGAAAAAGACCGGGACAGTTAGATCAGTGCGTTCCACCTGCCAAAGAAGTCCCAGGCACTTATGCTGTCTAGTTCGCCCTAGGCTCAGAGCGCTTCCTCCTGAATGTCAGCTGCAACGTTTCTGAAAACAGAAGCTGGCCAATGTTCCTAGCATTATTTAAAGGGCTTCTAAATAAACTTTTACTTTACACACACACACACACACACACACACACACACTTGCAAAAGATCTTGAAACCTAAATACGTACTAAATTCAGCTTTCATTTTTAAAAACCACAAGTTGGAGTCACATGAATGCCCCTGGGTATTCCCAAACACCCAAGTTCCAAGGTGAGCAAGCATTTCAGGGTCTTATAAAGTTTTAGTGTTAGAGAGTCACATTGACATACCAGCAGCTCAGGATGGAGCTCTTTTTATTTATATTTCATTTTATTTGTCCCACATTTTTACTGGTGCATTATAGTGGTACATACAGGGATTTGTTGTTTCATATTTGCACATGCACACCATATGACAGTATAATTTTAAATGACTGATGATTCAAGTAATCCTTTTAGAGACTGTGCTTTCTTGAAAGGAATGAGAGGCTGTTTTTTAAGCTCCAGGGAACATGTGTTTGGCAATCAGTGGCCCCAGCCAGCTCTTGTGTAAAGAGAAAGCCTTCCCATGCTGCAACAACCCTTGAGTCATGGAGTATTTATAATCTGAGATGTATTCTACTTGAACTTGTCTTGTGCTTTCCTCTTAGAACCTCTGAAGTCAAGCTCCTCCTCCACCTCTTACCTAAGGAGCCCAAGGGTTCACTGCAGCCCTGGGATTTTGACCTTACCTGTTCTCAGTTGCTTCTGCAAATCTGGGTCTGTGAGAAGAAGCTATGTCAATTCAGGGGTTAAGCAACTCCTTTCTGAAACTCTAAACTCTAAACACTTTTGGAAGGAAAGTCATTCACAGGGCAGCTGCAGATGATGCCTTCATTCCTTATATTAGTAGACTTTTTTTTTTTTTTTTAAGCAGCAGCAGGATTGTCCCTGCCTCTTTGCTGCTCCCTCAGAATGCAGCCTGCCCCAGGCTGGGCCATCAGCAGTAGGGGCTCCTGCGCACTCTTCCAGCAACTTCCCTTAGTGTGGCAGAATTCCAGACCCATGTTGAAAACACTGACTCCAAACTTTGTGTTTGACAGAACAAAACAAAAATAATCAAACTGAATTCAGCTCTGTGTATAGTCTGAAAATCTCCCTGGTGATGTAGAATTAAAAGAAAAGCATGTTATACCGTGGCATGTTAAAAACACGACTGCAGCAAATGAGATCATTCTTACGCAGAAAGTGATGGAGCATTCTATCAACTGAATTGAGGGACCAAAAGGCCAGAGTCTTAACAAAGAAAGGACTTGGATGAAAGTAGATTCAGTCACTAAAGACTGTGTTAACAGTCAGCTGTGGAACTGAGAGGAGCATGTTCTCAATTCACTCCAGCCCTATTAGAGTCTGGGCCCAGGCATAGGGCCAGATAAATGGTAGCATTTCTTGGTAGTTGAAGTAAAATGTATGTACATGAATAAAAATCATGAAAGCATGAGGGAGAAAGGGGTTAAAGTTTAATCACTTATTTCTCTTCAATCTATATAGGTGCTCAATTTCACAATTTATGCAACATGATGATATTATCATTTTAAAATACTCTATTATTTTAATAAAATTTAAGGTAATACAGGAGGTTTTAAAATCAGTATCACCTGGCCATCTCTGGGCAGTAATAATACAGGAAACATCAAAAACTTGTCTGCTAGGGACACATGACAGGTAAAAGAGACAGAAATGTTTAAGAATAGGAGTCACTGTTCAGACACACAGAGGGGAGATGGTGATGGTGGTTGGGGCAATGTTATTGTTGGTGATGGTGATGGTGGTGGTGGTGGTGGTAGTGATGGTGTTGGTGGTGGTGTGGTGGTAGTGATGGTGGTGGTAGTGATGATAATGTTGGTGATAGCAATGACAGTGGTGCTGATGGTGATGGTGGTGGTGGTGATGGTAGTGATGGTGGTAGTGGTGCTGATGGTGACTGTAATGGTGGTGGTGGTGGTGATGGTGATAGTGGTGGTGGTGGTGGTGATGGTGATGGTAATGATGGTGGTAGTGATGGTGATGATGGTAGTGATGGTGGTGGTGGTAATGACAGTAGTAGTGATGATAATGATGGTAGTGATAGTGGTGGTGGTAATAACCATGATGGTGGTAGTGGTAGTGGTGGTGGTGATGGTGATGGTAATGGTGGTGATTGTGGTGGTGACTACTTCTGGGCTGATTTAAATGTGTAATCCCATTTTTAATCCCATCAATTATTTATTTTGAAAAAAGTCAAAATACTTAAATAAGAATAATCAAGATTCTAGTTATTAAAAGTAGCAGGAACTAGTCTGCCTATTTCTGAAATTAAATATGTGCCAACAAGCAACTTTAAACCATCAAGGACTTTCCCATTGTTGGCCTTCCGAATCAAAACAGGAATTAGTAGGGAACTTGTCAACCAACAGTGTGGCCTAGACAGGTTGGGTCCTGAAGGCAGTAAAAACATTTAAAGAGAATCAGGTAGAAGAGGTTATTCCTCATTCTGAACATGAGTGGCAGAGATGGAAGTCTGGGACACTTCACACATTTGTGATGATAATGGCAAACCCTGGCATACTAGGTCACATTCCTGATGAGTTCCTTCCACAAGTAAATGAAGCTTTTTAAATAAGTGTGACCCTGAAGCCTTAGATGCTGAGTTGATGAGCAAATTCTTTGGTGGTAGATTCTAAGAATAAGCTAGATTCCCTTTGTTGTCACAGAGTTGGACTTGGTGAGTTCGTTTTTATGCAGAAATGCAGTCATGCTGATTGATCACAGAGGGCATGGAGCTGTGCCATAAGTCTGCAGTATTCAGGCAAAACTGGAGGCTTTGTATTCTGTGAGGGAGGTTCCTGGACATCTCCCAGGGTCCTGTCTGGAGTCATTGTAATGCACTGGCCAGAGCTTCAGTTGCAAAACTAGCACAGGTTGTACTGTGACTGTACCCTGTAAAATTTGATGCTATAGTTTTTGTGATTGCCCTCAATGTTCTTCTGCTTAATGTTAAAGACTTTTCCTGTGCATTTTTAAAGATTTTAAGGAATAGTTTGGAAATATTTGGAGACATTGAATTCAGAGTTGATTTGCATTGACAGCCAAAAATCTTTATTTTAATCATCTGCTTTGGACCATACCCCAAAATCGATTTTACTGGAGGTCCTGACAAGTAGAGATCTGGTTGCTTTTAAGCTTTCTTCTTGCTTTTCTTTTTTCCTTCTCCTAGGTATTCTCTTTCTGTGAAATATTTTACGCTTCATCTGGGAATTACAGTTATAATCAAAGTGACCCTTATCCATCAGATCTTGACCTTGGAATGAAGTATTATGTTCAACATACTGAGCTTTCTAAGGAAGCATTCTAAAATACCTCAGATTTTCAATAAGTGCTTCAAACAAAGATTTTTCAAGTTAATACTCAATTAGCCAGAGAGTTGGCTAAATGGAATTGCCCTTTTCCAATGGCATTTCTGTTTAGTGGACTTGGCCTGTTATGAAGCACCAATTCCCTCATCTGTCACAGGATATGTATGTAGTAGGGGCTGTAACTGTCCCCGTCTAGCTTCAGGAAAAAACATACCCCACAAACACTGTACCTTTTGATGAGCATCTGCAGAGAGTCAGTGATGCTTTCCATGAGCTGGATGACCTCGGGGTAGGTGAGGTCTGCACAGGGGCTGCCATTGATGGACACTACCTCATCCCCCTCACACAGCCCGGCCCCCGATGCTTTGCTCTGGCTTCGAATCTGCAGAATGAAGAAAAGAGGCATTGTCAGAATCATGTAGCCTGTAAACGTCAAGCTACCGTCTCCAGGAGACGGGTCACTCTGCAGAGTAGCACCAGCCCTGCTTTCTGCCTGCCTGTTACCTGCAAGCCCGGCTTTCATCCACCTCCACGCTGCTCACCACTCCCACACACATGTGTTTTGTACCATGACGTCAATATTTAATTCATGACATTGTGAATAAATAGGAAAAGGAACATAATTCATGTAAAGGCGCCAGAAAAAAAAAAGAAAGAAATGAAGAGCAGGGGAGAACAGGGAAGGACATGAGTTGTTAAAATTGATCACACACTGAAAATGACTACTCCTCACTGTGAAGTTTCTACCCCAGTGAAAAAGTGACTGTTCTTAGTAAACTAACGTTTGAAAGCTGTCTCATCACCAAGGAAGGTGGACACTGGGACTCAGGATGTACAGGACAGGGCGTCCAGTTGAGTAGAGAGAGGTGCAGGTGAATGAACAGATGACACCACCAGGGAATCCTTGATTGAAATCAACCATGAAGACACAGGTGCTAAGCAAACTTCAGCAAGCAGGGAGGAAAAAAGAGATGATTTTGCCAATGACAGCAGCCCTGCTGTGAGGACTGTGTCATATTCTAGCCCAGACTGAACTGGAGGAACAACCGAATGTGGACCCAGAGAAGAACTGCAGAGGAGGGCATGGCAGAGGAGGGCACGGTGGAGGAGCCCGCTGCTCCCAGGTGACAAGGACCTGCAGGCTGATGCGGTCCGAGTCAGGTCCGGAGCTGTGCTGCTTATTCTTCACCAGCCATCCAGGCCTGCCCTCCACCTCCCCCATGGCAAGGAGACATTGCCTGGGTGAGATGTGGTCAACAGGGGCAGGAGACTGAGTGGCTGGAGTCCTCCCCTGCTGGGCCTGCTGGCCATGGCTCTGCTCCTGGTCTAGAGTGACAGCCCCCTTTAGTCTGTCCTCCGTCCTTCCCACTACCTGTCCACTCATATCTTCTGGCCAAGGTAGAGGAGCTGCCTGCTCTTGTCTCTGAATTTGGGCCCTTCATGCCACTTCCTGCCGTGGGTCCCTGCTTACATGCATTTTAGCCACCTACTAACCCCTGGGAGCCTATGGGCGCTACTGTGCCTTGATTGCATGGAAGAACAGGAGCTTAGCAGTGCTCAGTGAGTGGAAGAACAACCGAATGCAGACCCAGAGAAGACCTGCAGAGGAGGGCACAGCAGAGGAGGGCACAGCAGAGGAGGGCACAGCAGAAGAGGGAACAGCAGAGGAGCCAGCGGCTCCCAGGTGACGAGAACCTGCAGGCTGGTGCAGGTCCACAACCTCACATTCAAGCCACTTTAGGATGCTATTCTAGATGCTATTCCCTCCAACTACTAAAGTCCGATTCCAAGTCCAGGGAGGGAGCCAGGTGAGTGGCAGTTTTTGAGGAAGTTCTCCTAGTCATGAAGCACATCTCAGTTTGCCTCTGTTCGCTGCCCTCTGACTCCTGTCGAGGTTTCACTGGTAATAAATTCTGCAAAGACGGAGGTGTGTTTCTCCAAGTGCATTTCCAGGACACTTCTGGAGCTGGAACTGGCTTTTCTGGGGGTGCCCACCCTTTAATTGGGCACATGGTAGCATACAGCCAGCCTGGCTGTTTTCTGACCATCAGTCTCATTACTTTTGGAGGAAGAACATACTAGTCTATTTCCAAGACAAGAGCAATGAAAACGAGAATAGGCACCTGCATTTGCCTTCAAATCAACTAAACTACCAAGTAGATTTATTTTGTTTTGCATGAACTGCATTTACTTAGTTACTTATTTACTTATTTTTGTAGTGCTAAGAATGGAACCCAGGGCTCCATGTGTGTTAGGCAACTGCTTTACCCCTGAACTATATCCCATCCCCATCATGAAATATTTAAAATGAAGGATCAAAAGAGGTTTGGTAATAAGCCAAGGATAAAATGATATCCAACAATGAACATTTAGGTTGGGAGTAGTCCGTTGTTCACATTTCATTCACTGAAATTTATTTATATAGTAACATTAGAGGAATAATGAAGTGTATTTTGAGGTAGATGATCGTTTGTTCAGTGGAGCCCTGCCCTGGATCATGAACAGAAACCTAGTGTTTTCAAAGGCAGATAGTCTCCATTTCCAGATCCCCCCAGCCCAGATAGGCGGGGACTCCCTTTAGAGCATCAGGGTGTCTGAGTTTTAAGGGGCTTCCTGGTTTGCAGAGTGAGACACATACTGAAGAGTCAGTGAATTCCCAAGATAAAAGAGGTGCCAGATAGAAACGAGCCCTTGGCTATGGATGTAGTCACTGGCGTCCAACCTGCCCCTCTGTCCTTGGTTGCACCCGCTCCCCATCTTCAGTTTTTATCCAGACACTTGGCATTATTTCACCACACTGCTTTATCCCTTAAGAAGACCTAGCCTGTCTCCTTCCTCAGCCAGCACATCTTCCCAGCCATGGAGCAGGAAACAAGATTGCTCATCTCTTTCCCCATGATCAGTGACACACTTCTCAGACCCTGATCGCTTGTTCTTCCTGACCTTCACCATGCCATGTCCCATGTCATCAACCCTAGGAACCCCTGGAGGAGCTGGACTGTGCTGGTGCCCAACAGGTACACGTGGGTGGTCATGATCCCCCATTCACAAAGGAGAGGACAAGAAGCCATGCACCTGCCTCAAATCATACAGCAGCAGCAGAGTGTGAACCCAGAATGTGTCTCAACCCCTGCACCCGGCAATGGGGTTCACAGTGTAACACCTTTGAAATCATTCCTTAGAGACCCCATCCCACAACTGACACAGCAGACTGCAAGGGGGCCGCTGTCCACAAACTGTTCCATTCCCATCCAGGGTCTCAGCTGAGTGGGACGTCTCACTCAGAGACACTGTAGCACAAATGCCCACCAAACACTGCATCTTATGCATATCACATTTTGATCCATGCCGGGAAAGACACTGAGAATCCTGTCAGTGTCTGGATTCTCTATCACAACCCCAGAGCCACTGCAAGAACAGCCATGTGGGGCCCAGGGTCAGGAGGCCAGGAGGCATCAGAGGCCATGAAACCCACACTGATTCCTCCATAGGCAAGTGGCTAGGAGGACAGGTTTTGTTTTCCTTTTTCCTTCACTATTACTGATTTAGATTGTGTATATACATACATACATACACACACACACACACACACACACACACTAGTTGTTATGGTTTGGATACTTGGCGTCCCCCAAAAGCTTGTGTGTGAGACAATACAAGAAGGCTCAAGGAGAAATTGGGTTATGAGAGTCTTTTATTAAAATTAGGGAGTTGAGTTATACAATCATAAATGCATATAAAGTAACAATATGACATGCATTTGATCCTACACCGTAGTTACCACAGCATCATCCACTCCTGTCCCTTGATTCTTCTGTATTATGCCCCTATAATAGATATAAATGACTGTATGTATATCTGTACGTATATGTGTGTGCGTGTGTGTATATATATACACATATATGTATGATTGTGAATTTTCCAGAATTAAATGATTGCATAGGTATTAAGTATTATTTGACTTCTTGGTGTGTGTGGGAGTAAAGAGTATGCTATATTGTTGATTGCCTCCCTCCATCCCTCCCTCCTTCTTCTATCCCCCACCATTTCTCTCCCTTCCCTCTCCCCAGCATATGTTCCCCTAGGTCATGTGTCACTACACCTTTGCTGGGTCTAATACATGAGTCTGACAACCTTGAGGGAAAACATTCAACCTGTGAGCCTCTGGGTTTGGTTAAATTCGCTCAGTATGATTTCTTCCATGGCCATCCATTTACCTTCAAAAGTGGGCTATGACAGTCTTAACCTAATCAGTGAATTGATCTTCTAAGAGGGTTTAACTGGGTGGTAACTGAAGGCAGGCATGGTGTGCCTGGAGGAGGGGGGTGTACATTTTATATCTGGTGAGTGGAGTCTCTTTCTCTGCTTCTTGAGCCATGCCTTAAGTGGCTTCCCTCTGCCACACTCTTCCCCATGATGTTCAGCCTCACCTTGTGCCCTGAGGAATGGACCCTGCTGTCTATGGACTCTGAAACTGTGAGTACCCAAATAAACTTCTCCTCACAGATTGTTCTTGTCAGGACTTAAGTCACAGCCATGAAAAAACTAACTGAAATACCAGTCTTTAAAAATTGGAAAAAGTTTAGTCAATGTTATGAATGAACATATTTCAAATTCAAAGTCATATACAATCATCTTTTTGTAAGCTATGATTTGATGGCATTCCTAGGTGGGTTCACAGTGCAACGACTTTGAAACCATCCCTTAGAGACCCCATCCCACAACTGACACATCAGACTGTGAGAGGGCCACTGTCCACAAACTATCCCATTCCTGTCCAGAGTCTCAGCTGAGTGGGACGTCTCACTCAGAGACACCACAGCGCAAATGCCCACCAAACACTGCATCTCGTTGCTTATTGCATTTTGATCCATGCCAGGAAAGATTTATTTTAAGCAATAAATCCTGAAGGGAAATTTAATAGTTCTGGGAAATTCACATTATTTGCATTTAAAAGAATGAATCTGAGAAGAGTTCTAGACACAATACTTGGGTTGATGAAGAGTTCTGTGGCAAAATGGAAAAGCTCCTTTCTTTCCTGTTGTTATCTGCTTATTCCCAAGTCTCCGGGGACTGGAAAGAGGGAAGGTGCTGGAGTGGGATCCTAGCAGAGCCCCGACTGGAGCTGTTGTGTTGTTCCAGCCATGTCAGCTGCCAGCCACGTTTTACCCTGGGACCTGCAATTCCAGGAGTACCTCGCCAACGAGGCCTCCTAGGAACCATCAGAGAGAACACAGTGCCCAGACAGCCTCTGCCTCAAGTTCCAGCACTGTACACCATCAAGATATGGGGCAAGCTGGAATCCAGGACACGACTTGCCACCACAAGGCCACCTTCAAGGCCAATGGTAAGTCCCTAGGATGAGCAAGACCCAAGAGCAGAGACAGCTTCAGACACCCAGGGAAGATTCATGGAGTAGGGAAGGAAATCAGCTCAGTCTGTGCCCCAGCCCTGTACTGGTTTTCTAGATCAGGCATTAGGTGAAGCTTCCTACACAAGGAAAGAGTCACAAGCAGTCCCTCACCCACTACCTCTTAAACTGAACCCTGGAGGTCTGCGCTCTTCAACTGTCACCAGAAAAATGATCAGAGGTCAGTGGGAGGCCATCAGTGACTGAAGCAGCCAAGGATTAAAATGTGTGTGTCAGTCCTCTGGGGGGCCATGCGGGGCCTGGATCACAGTCAGTCCTCTGGGGGGCCATAGGGGGTCTGGATCACAGTCAGTCCTCTGGGAGACCATGCGGGGCCTGGATACCAGTCAGTTCTCCAAGGGCCACGGGGGAGAGGGCCTGGATCCCAGTCAGTCCTCTGGGGGGCCATGCGGGGCCTGGATCCCAGTCAGTCCTCTAGGGGTTCATGAGGGGCCTGGATCCCAGTCAGTCCTCCAAGGGCCACATGGGGCCTGGATCCCAGTCAGTCCTCTAAGGGCCTGGGGCGGGTGCTGTATCCCAGTCAGTCCTCTGGGGGGCCATCCATAGGGGGCCTGGATCCCAGTCAGTCCTCCAAGGGCCACGTGGGACCTGGATCCCAGTCAGTCCTCTAAGGGCCACGCAGGGTCTGGATCCCAGTCAGTCTTCTAATATAGATTCTCATGAGGAAGCAATATGAGAAATAAAAGTTCTGTGGAAAACCTACAAGAAGAAATTGAGTTGGTTTTCAGTGGGGAGAGTTGTCTTAGATGTCCTAAAGGGAGAGTAGGTGATCCTGACAGGACACCAGGATTTCCCCATCAAATCTCAACTGGTAAATGTGCAAGGGTTGGCAAAGGGCTCTGAGCCTAACTGCTGTCCAAGCAACATAAACAACCTATAATGCATGCTCAGCCAGGGGCCGGGGGTGGGCACCAGGAGTTGTGGCAATTCCACCCTCGGTGGCTCAGTCGAGTCACGGCCTGTTCTCACACTGGGGGAGACAGGAGCTCCCCTGCTCTTGTCACTAGCATGTCCAGACAGTGGATTAAACTTTCTTTTGGCTAGTCTTTACCCTAGGGACCAAGTCACCATAAAAGTAAAAGCATTCCTGGTAGCAACTTTGGAAAGGCTCCTGGAGTCCCAGCGTCCCTGAAGAGCGAGGCCCCAGGGCTGCACACTTAGAAGGCTGCATACCAATGCGATTGCACAGGCCCAGGGGCAGCGCCACGGGGTGACTGCGTGGGGCTGCTGTGAGCTGGAAGACCAACAGGCACAAATAAGGAATGGTATTCTCCACTTCCCTTCCTTCCTGAGAATGTAAACATCCGGCTTTCAGAAAAGCGGGTGGCCAGTGCCTGTGCAGGACACATCCCTGCCTACTGTCCTGGGGCTTAGAGTGCACACAAGTCTTTGAAGTACAAGCAGATCCTTTTGAAAACAGTGACACGGCACATGAAATAAACCTTTTAAAGAGCCTGAACGATTAGATAAATAAGTAATCCATTTAATCAGAACTGATAAGGAATGACAGCAGAAGCGGAGTAGGTTTCCAAAATCTCAGCTCACATTTGCCAAAGGGACATATGGCTTATAACTAAATAACTGTGCGCTAATAAGACACCTGTTATCTAAGCCAGCAGTCAACTGCAGTCCAGTGCTCCAAGCAAACTGCAAAATAAGGTTTGCAGAAGTTTCTGCACGTTACGATGAGTGTCTGGACCCTTGTCTCCATCCATCACTTTTACACAGTTCTGATTCCCTGTGGCTTTGGGTTACAGAAGAACAGAACTGGGGAGGGAATGTGCAGTCTGTGCAGTAGGAGGTCAAGCTGGGGTCAAAGCCCCACCCGGCAGCCATGTGAAAACCCACCAGCTCTGCAGCAAGAGCTCAGACTCCTGGACCATTCCCGGATCCTGGGTGCCTCCCACGCGCCCAGTGGGACTCAAGGCAAAGGGCAGGAAGACAGTGGTCCCAAGTCATCCCACGTGCTCAAGTCCCTGGAGCACACTGGCGGTTGGAAAGTGTGCCTCTCACGTGCCTGAAGCAGTTCTTCTCCACAAGGCAGGACTGGCCCTGAGGTCACTTTCAGGAGGCAAGGGAACTGGACTGGAATCTACACAGACACACAGCTGGGTACCCTGTCTTTAAAAATCAAGCAATATTAAGCTGTCTCCTTGTGTGGCAGTAGGGTAAACACCGTTAGGCATTTTCGAGGTCCCGAGCCTTGCTGGTGCTGGCGCTCGTCCAATTGCTTGACTGAAAACTTCAGGTACCCACACAATTTCGCAATGCCCTGCTTCCCATGGCTCGGGACACCCAAGGTTTACCCGCATCTGACTAGACGCAGCAGTGTGTTCTCCTAGTCTGCAGAAATAAAACTATGAAGAAAATACATTAATATGAAGCTGTCCTACATGTGGCCAGCCTGCAGGCCTCTGGAGGCACATCAGTCCAACCATTTTGCTGAGGACGAAGGTGTTGGTGAACTTGGCTCTCTCAACTGTGTGGCATTGACATAAGAGAAGCCCTTGGAGCTTGAGGTTTGCTTGAGCTGCTAAGAACTGATGGCCTTTGTGGTGCCAGAAGTGGGATGGGCTCTGAAACACAGTCATGAATGAAGCTGCAGGAGGCTCGTATCCTACAACGGACAGGAGGGTGGGCTGCTGGGAGCAATCAGACAGCAGCAGGAGCACACAGAGGGACAGTACGTGTCAGCCACAGGAGACCAGGGAAGCCAGAGGAACCCTGTGTTCATGGACCACGGTAACGTCTACCAACACCAGCGTCCAGCGGAGGACTGAGCAGCTGCTGTGGGTGAGCTGTTGGGTGGGAGCTGCAGAGACCAAGTAACAGCTGCACCTGCTACTCACGCACAGCCAGACACCAGCAGCATCCATTCGCCCAGGAGTGGAGTCAACCTCTGGATGTTGACACAGTGCCTGGGTGATCTACACACTATGGGGCTCTCACACCCGGGGCCTCCAAGGCAGTGGTCTGTGACCTGCTCCAGGGCCTTTCAAAAACACAGACATCCAGTCTGGCTTCCCTTCTCCCCTCGAAGCCAAAGCAGCTGCCTCTGGTCACCTGCATACACAGTCGGCTCTTTCAGGGGTGTGAGGTTGGTCACTGGACACCTCATGGTACAGCTTCCAGTGTGACATTTCAGGAAACTATGTGTGTGTGTATGTGTGTGTGTGTACGTGCATGTATGTGTGCATGGTGCGTGGTGCATGTGCATATGTGTGCATTATGTGTGTGCATGTGTGATTAGCAGAGTGTTACTGAGTGGCCGAGTGGCTCTTTCCCAAGCAACCCTGTTCCTGTTACTAACTTTACTGAGATTCAGATAGCTATACTTTTCCAAAAGGCTAGAGAAGGAGCGGGTTTTGGTGAGTTTTCTGTGGGGCCTTTTCACTTTGAGACTTTCATAGTTCTGAAGTGCACATCTCCCGCAGGGACTCTGGCAGAACCAGCCTCACTGTAACCAGCAAGCTGCTGGTTACAGACCAGCACCCATGTGGGAAAGCCGGCAGGTCGTGCTACCCCTCAAAGGCATCTTGTTCAGCCTCCATCCAAGCAAAAGACCCGCTGACCCCTATTAGAACATAGTGCGAATACAGTAGCATATTCGGATCCAGCTTATCTTAGCCACAATTCTTATTTTCCCTCTACTTGATTACAAAATATGTCACACTGAAAACAGGGGTTTCTCTTTGTTTTTGTTGTCATTCGAAACAAAGTATAATGAAATTTCAATTTCCTCTTTACTATTATGTAAATTTGAAACAATGAAATGGAATTACGGAGTGTTTTGATTTGTAGGAAAAGTGACCTCCACGTCAATTTAATTAGTTGTAGATACCATGATGTCTTATAATGCTTGGAGGGAGTGGATTAAATGGCAGTAAAGATTTTAACATTCGATTTAACCCAAGAGAACAGCAAGCAGCCTATGCAAATCCTGACTTCAAAGGAAAGGCATTTATTTCCTAAGTCAGCACATTCATAATTTTAAGAAGCGTTTATAAAACAAAACGTAAGTGATATTGAGTCTCCTCTTACTGCAGAACAATCTGGATTCGGAAGAAATTGTCCCAACTCCTCCCTGAGCTCCTTGGCAGCAGTTGAAACCGCCTTCCGTTAGCCTCGCTCAGCCTTGCTGAGGCGGTTCTTTCAAAGCATGCTGCGGACAAGAGAGAGCCTGGTGGTGTGGACCAGTGTGCTGCGGGTTTCCAGGGCTTGCCCCACTCAGGTGTCGGCTGGGTTCCTGCACAGCACCCCGAGGACATGCCAGCAGCCTGCACTGCTCCCATGGCAGATTCCCAGGTCACAGGTAGCCTCAGGCACGCAGTGAGTAAGCCGCCAGGGCAGACTCCCCCAGCATCAGTTGTGGACTGAGCACCCAAGACATGCAAGGTCCCCAGTGGGCCCTGAGCAAACTCCCACCTGTGTTCCTTCCCCTTCTCCCCTCTGGAAAACAGCATGCGTCTGGCAGTCCTCCTTTCCTACAGGGCCTTTATTAGCACATCTGCATCTGACATGTTGAGGTGAAACAGTGGAATTAGCAGCTGACGTTCCTAGCACAGGAGCCGATGACCAGATGTTCTGTCCCCAGCACTGTGGGAGAAAAGCCTGAGATCCACATTAGAACAGGAGAGGGCCAGAGAGGAGCAAATGTGGGTAGACAGTCCTGGCACTCAGAGCTCAGGCAAAACAAGGCCCAGGAGGGCAGGGGCATTTCCTGCCCACAGGGAGTCGTCTACTAACAAAGTGGGGACAGAATGTCTTGAAACCTGGATCTTGTTTTGTGCAGTCTGAGCACACGACTTAGGCCGTAGAAGGTTTGCAGATGAGAGGCCAAGCACTTTATCAGATCTCTGTTGCTCAACAAAGTTAGTCAAACTCTTGAGTAAGATGGCAAGTTTCTGTTTGTTAACATTTCTAGGGTGATCTTTTTCTCCCTATGCCTGCCATTTAAAACAAAAAGTTGGTGGAAAAGTAGACTGTCTTCTTACGTACCTTCTTTTTTTTTTAGGGGAGAGGGTTTGGAGGTTTTCTATATTCCTTTTTTTTTTCCTTTAATTTTAAATTTACTTTAACTGAGCCAGGCACCATGTTGCACACCTGTAATCCCAATGACTTGGGAGGCTGGCAGGAGGATTGCAAGTTCAAGACTAGCTTGGCAACTTAGAAAGACCCTGTCTCAAATTTTTTTTAAAAATGGGTTGGGGATGTGGCTCAGTGGTTAAGTGTTCCTGGGCTTAATTCCCAGTACAAAAAAGAAAAGAAAAATAAAAGCCAGAAAGAAAAAGAAATTTACTTCAACTGATACATAAAAACAAAATCATCTGCATTTTTGAGGTACCAGGTGATGTTTCTATGCCTGTATACCATGCACACTGCTCCAAACAGGACACACAGGCCTGTCTCCTCAGACGTCTGCCACTCCTCATGCTGACAAGCGTTCAAGTCCTTTCCTCCAGCTTTGGAAATACACAGCACGTCCTTGTTACCTGCAGCCTCTCACTGTGAACCAGCACCTGGAGGAGCCCTGGGTGCTGTCTGACTACAGCGTGGTCCCCGCTGACCAGCCTGTCCCCTCCCTCTGTGTGCCTCAGCTTGGGGAGACACCATTCTGCCCTGGACTTCTAAAAGCCCAGCCTTCAGCTTCCATGCACGCGTGGTGTCTTGCAGCCTCCATGTCTGGGCTATTCCTCTGACGGCAAGTCCTCTAGCTCTGCCCAGGTGACAGCTCCCAGGACTCTGTTCTCCTGCAGCTAAACAGCACCCAGGAGTGCACAAGCCAGTGTCCTCCATCTGCTCATCGGTGGACGCTTTCTCCTCCAATCCTCGGCTGTAGTGACATGGACTGAGGGTCTTCCACATGCTGATTTCATCCTCCGGTCCTTGTGCCGCAGTGGATGGCTGGATCGCAGGGCAGCTCTGTTTCTAGCTTCAGAGGGGCTGTGGCGCTGTTTTCCACGGTGTGCAAGGCCTGCCTGTCTCCATCCTCAGCGGCGCCTGTTATCTTTGGCTGCTCTTTGCTTACCTTGCTGTCTCTAGGAGGCTCGTGGCATTGGGGACCGTGTCTGTCCACCCGGTGCAAAGAACGAGTACGGGGCTTAAAGAGAAGTCCGTGACCCTTAGACACCCAGTGTGCAATTGAAACCATGGCGACATGACAAAGCAGCAAGGCAGGAGAGCAAGGGGACCTGGCTAGAGAAGAGGTGACTTCAGAGGGCCAAAGTACTGCCACAGCCCGCACTAAAGCGGACGTGGGTGATGGTGACGCAGACTGAGATGTGAACGTCACCAGGGAGACACAGTGCTGAGCTTAACCAGGGAGACACATAGCTGGCCACAGCAGCTGAGCCTCACTGCCTGGCTAAGTGGGAAGCTGTTCACGCAGGCGAGCTGTCCCCACCAGAGGTCTCGCTATCAGAATTAGATGTTCCAGGTCTCATGAGGAAATACAGAGACACCAAGCCAGCAGGTTCCTTTGGGGGACACCTGAACTCACAAATGTCCAGTTGCTTGCCGGCTGCTCAGCTGGTTAGTGTCCCCCTTGAGACTGACGTGTTGAGAGTACCTGGACCTGAGAGGCCATCAGATCTGTCCCCCCGTGCGTTCCTGTATGGTCGTGACAAGGTATTTGCAGTCACGCCATTCCCCAGCAAGCTCCCAGCTTCTGAGATCACCCTGGAGCTGGCTGCTGAAGAATGTCCATGGCCAGCGATGCTCAGTCACAGGGCACAACCTGGGTGGTTCATGTCTTTTAAAGGAACTTTGTGGCTACTTGTTGCTGAGAGTAGGCCTTGGGCTTCTCTTTCTTGAACTCCTTCTGTCCCCACAGGTGGCAAAGGATAGGAAGATGAGCTGGGAGCCAACATCCAAGCCTGCCACCCAGGCTCACCTCCATGTGTCCACCCATGCTCACTCCACATACCCCGGCCCTCCACCCAGGCTCACTCCTCCATACCCGGGCTGCCACCAAGGCTCACCTCTGTGCATCCAGGCCTGCCTCACAGGCTCACCTCCACAAGGTGAGTGTTGCTTCCTGCAGCTCTAGTGTGGCCTGGTGCCATAGCCTCCCCTCGCCTGGGGCTTCCTTGCTAAGGGATTGAGCGGGGCACCTGTCCTCTTGGCAGTCAGGTGCCTCTGGTGGGAGTGAGACCCTCAGCTGCTCTGCATGCACACTCTCAGGCCACACGCATCAAACTACCAAACTCTGCGCCCTGCATGGAGAACGGAGCTGTGGCTGCTGCGGGTCCAGCGTCCCCACATGGGTTTAGTGTTGATGGCATCTCAAAGCTACCCCTTGGCTGTTCTCAGCAGCTGCGTGGCGTGTGATTTCCAAAGGCGATGCTGCCTGGCCACGTGAAAACTCCTCTGCTGTACAGAAAGGATGCAGGCTGCCTCCTTGCCAGGCCGGAGAAAGCTGAAAGCTCCCGGAAGGCTCAGCAGGTTGTGGGAACAGTTTCCTCCTGGAGTAAGGGAGAGGCTCAGAAAGACTAGAGCCTCCAACCCCATTTCCCAATCCCACTGCCTCATGGATGTCCTTTGATCACCTGAGGGCGCTAGGCCATTGAGGCAGGTATGCAAAGTGCCAGTTGCAGAGGGGAGACCCCTCCCCAGCCAGCTCTACCTGGGTCCCCCATCCGCTGGCAGCTGGATGGAGATTAGGAGGTTCTGACTGACAATCAAACAGCTTGCTTGGCCTTTTCCAAGAAATAGCCCAGTCTGGCCACCTGCAGTAGGCAGAGAGGAGCCCTCTCTGGGAGAGCAAAGTGCCGTGGAAGCTGACACTGCTCGCTCTAGAGCAGCATCACAGGAGGAGAAAACAGGACAGTGCCAAAGAGAGAGGAAGGCACCTGGCCCTGGAGTGACCACAGCAGTGGGTGGTGCAGGGGGAACCTAGGACAGCATCCAGGATGCCCTCCAGAGTCTCCTGCAACCTCAGGTGACTGAGCAACAAGTCAGATGAAAATAGAGAGGAAGGGGAAGAAGATCCTAGAACACATAGGAATCACCCAGTGTTGTAACAGCAGATGTCCGCGGGAGAAAACAGAAAGGAAGACAAATGAATCAAAGTATAATTAAGGAAAATGTCAGTAACAGAAGGACAAGGGCTTCCAGAGGAGTAGCATCACCTGGCAGAAGATGCATGCCCTTCAGGCACAGCAGAGGCACCTCATAAGGGTCTTGTGGGTCTCCAGGAGGAAGCTCAGCAAATTACCAGGACAGCTCGACTCCACAGCAACTCAGACCCTCAGTACTTCTAAGAGCTTGAAACCCCATGGAAATGTTGTTTCAACCTGGAATGCCACACCCAGCTAAGCTTTGAAGTAAGTGTCAGGAGGGATGGGAATGCTGTCAATCACGGCAGGTCTCCAAAACCCACCTTCATCATCCTACCATAGGAAGCAGCTGGAGAAAAGGAAGAACCAAGCCAACAGAGGCAGGGGACCCCAGAAACAGGGGTCTCACTGAGAAGGAGAAGAGGGCATTCCCAGGAGCAGCGTGGAGGGAGGTCCCCAAGATAGCTAGCTGCATACCACATCAAAGTCCAAGGGTGCAGGAGATCAGAGAAGACAGTGCCCAGCCAATGGCCCTGGGGAGCTTCTGCTGACTTACACACCAGTACTTGGGGACAAGTTAATGATGAGACTTAGAAAACTTTAAAGGACAGTTGGACATTCCAAGAACAGAGTGTGCAAGAAAGGAAGAGTCAGCACAGCGCACCACCTGCTTAAGCCCGCAACCCAGCACCGAATGCAGACTCCATCAGCATGGGGCAGGGCCAGGGCAGCACAGAGACCCTGAGGCCCATGGGAGCAGGTGACCGAGCTGTGTCCCCCGCTGCCGTGGTGCTGTGCCGATGGATGGCATTCATAGCTAAAGAGTCCAGAGTGAGCGCAACCATGCAGTAGAAAGCAGAGGGAAAGTCCAACTTAAGAAGACCTGCCTTGGGGAAATGCAACCCCGAGGGTTTGCACAGTAAGTCTCCTAAAGCTATTTGACTCTTTAAAGTGGGTACACATAACTTTATGAAGAATGAAAACAAAACTTTAACAGACATCAAGCCTTTTTCCAAATTCTTTTTTTCCCTTGTAGTTTCGATTTAGCCTCTGCAAATTGGCTTAGCAATCCTGCTGCAGAGTGCTGGGGGAACTCGGGTGCTGGTGAGAAACAGGGGTGGCCTCTCCATGTGTCCAGGGAAGTACTGCTTTGGCGCTTTCTTGGCTCGCATCACATTGAGATCCCAGTGCGCCAAGGGAGCCTCACAGCAGGGGCTCTGCAAGGCTCCCAGCTGAAGTGACAGTGCCCTTTTCTCTCTTCTTTTGTGCAATGGCAAGAGGTCCTGGGCTGGCACATCTGCACAGCTGGGGGCCTGGATCATGTGGGCACATGGGACAGTTTCCCTAAGACACAAAGCCAAGGGGGAAGCAACTGCTGCTTGTGGATGTGGGAGGCAGAACAGAAAGCAGGTGGTGCAAGGTCCCCTGGGGGGCCCAAATGTGACTCCACTCTCGCCTTGGGATCCCCGACCTGATCTCCATGGCCACTGGCTGCTTTCGGGTGCCCAGAGGTTCTCAAATCCTCTCTGCAGGAGGTGAGAGGGAGAAGGAAACAGCAAGGAGCAGCAAGGACCCCGCCAAGGATATAACCGGATCTTAGGCTTGGAAGTACACGTTCTAGTTCTTCCAACTTGCTGACCTTTGCTTCCTCTTGTCCACCACCTCCTAGCCCTGGCAGCACGACAACGATGAAGTCACAGGCCCAGAGCATGGCCAGGGCATGAGCAGCAGCACAATTTAAATGGCATTTATGCAGCTCACTACAGCACCCAGAAGGCACTCTAGAAGTGAGGCCTGGAGCTAGCAGCTTACTAAGAGTGTTGAAGCTGGGGCTGCACTGTGGATATTTCAGATAGTGTGTGTGTGCATGTGTTAGTGTGTATGTGTACACATGAGTGGGTGTGGTGCATGTGTGTGATTATGTGTGCACATGTGTGCACATGCACGCAGTACTGCGTTGCACGAGCAGATACACATGTGTGTGATTACATGTGCACATGTGTGCACAAGCATGTTGTGTGTGCAGGCATATGTGTATTGTGTGATTGTGTGTATGTGTGTGAGTGTGCATGTATGGTGTTGTGTGTTCCTGTTTACACAGGTGTGTGTGCATATGTTCTGCACTCACCTATGCTGCCTGGCATTCATGGTGGATTCTTCCTCTGCACGCATGTGGGGGCAGGGGAGTGGCAGGAATTTGGTTCAGCACAGCTTTGGGGTCTTGCTGGTCACCAAGGCTTTGGTGTTAAAGCAAGGAAAGGCTTTGAGGTGAGACGCTGCCTGCTCTGGGAAGGGAAAGGGAGGACAGGCGGAGTCGCAGGTGGTCTTCCTTAGACAGGGCACAGTTGCTCATGCGCATGCCTTGCCGAGTGTGGGTCTTGCTTCTGCCACTCGAGCAGCAGCCCTTGCTGCCTGGCAGGAAGGGTGGATGGTGTGAGAACTGCCCGTGCTTGCTCACACCACAGCCAGCGACCACTGCGTCTTATGAAGGAGACTTGCTTTTCTGTCAGGCAGGCCCATGCCCTGGAGCTCCTGGTCTTGAAGGGCATTCCCCTAGGCTCCGTAATTCTCCTTTGCTGCTCCTTCAGAAGAAAAATGACTTCCTGGGCCCAGGTGTGGTGGCATTTAAAATTTCTATTCCAAACCCTTTAAAAAGCGCTAGAAACAAAGCCAACCCCCGAGCCAGTGCTGGGTCAGAAGGGAACTCTCCTCCCTGTGCGGAATCTGCCCTGCGTCCCCACAGTGTCCATTTTCTCTAATCCAGCATGCCCTTCTGATAATAGCACCTGCTTCAGATAATGGCCCTTCCTGCTCCCCTCTGATGCTCTTCAGGCAGAGGAAGTTCCTGACTGCTTTGAACCTCTCTCTGGGGCTGTGTTCTAGGTGTTGTCTGAGCCCCCACACTGAAGCTCCACAAAACAGAAGCCCTGTTCGACCTTATTATCCAACATGCAGGTCAGGAGTGACGGTGCCCACTGACCAATTCCACATCTGCTCTCTGAGACCCTCTCAGCTCCCTTGGAGACCAGGACTGTCAGACCCTCTGCAGGGTCGCAGAACTAAGTCTGCGATGATCTGAGCCCCAGGTCACAGAATCAGTAATGGCTAGCCGAATGGCACTTTCCACCAGAGCCTGTGTCCCATATGCTCTGCTCATCCTGGAGCGAAGGAGGGAGGAGGAGGAAGGAAGGGGAGAAGGGAGGGAGGGGAAATAAAGCTAAAACTTGCAGGCTATGGCCAGTGCTCGAAATAACAGTCCACCCTTACAGAGGTACAGGCCTGTGAGAGGATAAAGAGAATGCCGCCTGGACTCACGGTTCCTTAGAGAGAACAGCTGAAACCCAGGGAGGCTAAGCTCCCCGCTCAAGGTTGCACAGTCAGTTCTCAATGTTCCTTCAGAGGAATAAATTGGAGGTATAAATTTTGAACCAGGCACTGAATATCGATCACAACAGGACTGAGATGAACAGACAGGTGAACTTGTTTATTTATCTAAGCTTTTGTTACTGAAGTCTTCTGGCTCCTAAGAAACAAAAGTTATGCTTTCCATAAGTTTTCCTGATTAGTTTTCTCATCCCCCAAACACAGAGAATATCTAAAATATTCATGATAACGTAACTCTCTTTGGTTTGTTCACCAGAAAGGAAGCTTGATTCAGAACATGATTCACCTGTGAGCTGCCTGCTGAATCTGCACATCTGGGCAGCATATTGCAGAGGACATGCCCATGCCATGAGGCTATTGGATAAATAGTCAGCTCAGAGTTTTGAAATTCCCCTGGTGATTGATATAGGCTTCCAGAGAAATGTGATCAGCAAGCAGGGCAGTGGGCCAAGTCCCAGATGACCCAGTCAGCAGAGCAGAAGGTGGACTTGGCAGTGTGGGGCCGCTCCTCCCTCAGAACCCTCCCCCTATCTCCTTCAGGAGCCCCAGCTCAGGAGCAGGACGGTCTCCGCAGCAGGGGAGGGGTCAGCCCTCTGACACCAACTCTGAAGTCATAAGGAACAAATGAGAACAGGATACTCAGTCACCTCCTATAGATGTGCTGAGAGCAGCCAGTGTGACCAAATGGAAGTTCTTAACATCTCAAGAAAGAATGCCTTTCTGAATAGGCTGTCCAGAAAAGGAAATTAAAAGAGTCAGAGGCAAACAGTGCCCATAAAAGTACTGGCTGGAGGGGAGGACCCCAGAGGAAGACTGCATCTGTCCTGCCCAAGCCACACAGAGCACCTAGGAGGGGGAGCCCATGTGTGCATGGCACAGCCTCCTAGCACCCTGGCCAACCCCACATAGCCCAGCCCTGCACCACATCCACACATCTGGGCAGCCGGACACAGAGGATATGCCCTGCTGGAAGAAGCCTGTGTGCAGGCTGCTGCCAGGGTCTCTAACTCTCTATGAAGAGAGAGATCCGAATTCAAGATCAGCCTGTCTCCATTTACATCAGGAGGCACAAGAAAACACCCCAGAGCCCCCAGAGCCTGAAAGATGTGGTTCACTATAAATACAACAAAAGCCAAGGTGGACGAGGTGGCTCACGGCTGCCTGAGCAGCACTGTCCCCTAGATCTACAGCAAAGCCACAGGTGGACAGCACAGGTGGATCACAGCTGCCTGAGCAGCACTGTCCCCTAGATCTACAGCAAAGCCACAGGTGGACAGGACAGGTGGCTCACGGCTGCCTGAGCAGCACTGTCCCCTAGATCTACAGCAAAGCCACAGGTGGACAGGACAGGTGGCTCACGGCTGCCTGAGCAGCACTGTCCCCTAGATCTACAGCACAGCCACAGGTGGACAAGGTGGCTCACGGCTGCCTGAGCAGCACTGTCCCCTAGATCTACAGCACAGCCACAGGTGGACAGCACAGGTGGATCACAGCTGCCTGAGCAGCACTGTCCCCTAGATCTACAGCACAACCACAGGTGGACAGCACAGGTGGCTCACGGCTGCCTGAGCAGAACTGTCCCCTAGATCTACAGCACAGCCACAGGTGGACAGCACAGGTGGATCACAGCTGCCTGAATAGCACTGTCCCCTAGATCTACAGCACAGCCACAGGTGGACGAGGTGGCTCATGGCTGCCTGATCAGCACTGTCCCCTAGATCTACAGCACAGCCACAGGTGGACGAGGTGGCTCACAGCTGCCTGATCAGCACTGTCCCTAGATCTACAGCACAGCCACAGGTGGACAAGGTGGCTCACGGCTGCCTGAGCAGCACTGTCCCCTA
>PVKS010008904.1:0-66223 GCA_004027875.1 Aplodontia rufa | reverse complement strand
AATGCCTTTTATCTGCCTTTTCAGCCATTTAGATTCATTTCCTACAATTCGCCTTAGACATGGTGAACTTGATTGCCTGCAGAATGAATTAACAAATCTTTTATGTCAATGGGAGTTTATTAACAATGTTTGTGACATTTTCAAATCAATCCTCTTATGTTCTTCAATTATGGCCTCATTGTGGTTAGGTCCCAACCCAAGGGGGAAAAACAAAGGGTGGGAGGGAATCAACATACTTACAACTGACTTCAGAAAAGCAAATTAATAAAGGGAAGTGTATCTAAATTGTGTTTTCTGTTGTTGTTTGTTATATTAAATGCAAATGCATGTTCTTTAAGGATTTTGGCTGTCCTTCAAAAATTTGAGTTATTCTCCCAGAAAACAAAAGCTCTTTCCTCCAACCTCTACGTCTATAGTTAATTTAAGTTAATTTACTTGTTTTAAATTTCGGACATTTCTAAACCTAAAAGTACATAGTACATATACAGCAAATGTGCTAACAACTGGATATCATCTGAATGACAAAAATAGAAGATGCTTTGGAGGAGGGTTTTTATGCTATAGCCAGTTTTTATACTATAAATAAGGTTAAAATTGATATAATCATCATATTGATGCATATGATCTTTATGTATATTATAAAGACACACAAAGGTGTGTCTTTATGTTATATATTTTGTATCAGTCAGATTTTTGTCACTGTGGCCAAAATATCCAACAAGAACAATTGAGAGGAGGAAAAGTTTATTTTGGTTCATGGTTCCAGAGATTTAGTCCCTGGTTGGCTGAGTCCATTGCTCTGGACCCAGGGTAGGCAGGGAGCACATTGTGAGGGAAGGGCATGGCAGAAGAGTGCTGCTCTGTTCTTGGCAGCCAGGAAGCAAAGAGAAGGAAGGGGAAAGAGAGACCTCAGGAAAGATGCACCCTTCCAGGGCCTGCCAGTGACTTGTCTCAGCCAGCCATGATCCACCTGCCTCTAGTTACCACCATGTCAATCCATTCAAATGAAAACGGACTGATTAGATCATGGCTCTCAAGATGTAATTATCACCTCTGAATATTCCTGCACTTATACAGGAGTTTGGGGATGGGGGCACCTCATCTCCAAACTATAGCACATATTGTTTAAAGATAAGTCCTGCCTTAGTTCCTGGGTCATCTTGAACCAAACACTAACTTTTTTGGCTCTCCATTGCTATTAATTGAGGAGGTTGGTCTAGGTGCTCCAAAGTGCTTTAATTTGACAGTATATTATAGCCATCAAAGAGACATTTTGATAATTATTAGTTGAATCTTCATTTAGAAACATACTTCCCCTCCTCAGTCCCTCTTTCCTTCTCTACCCATTATTTCCAATAGGTGAGTCAGGACACACCAATATATTATGATACTTTCACAGAAATCCCACCAAACTTTCATTGTGAAAGATCTATTTTTGCTCCAACTGAGAATACACATCATGTTCTGTGATATAGTAGATGAAACACTGTCAGCAGTTCTTGCAAAAAGTTAAGGTACAGTTTGCCAAAAATAAAGGGTGAAGGAGAATCATTATGTCAAACCAGCAACAGTTGAAATCTGTGCGGTCCAATATGGTAGCCATTAGTCACATTGGCAACTGAACACTTGAAATGTAACTAGCTTGAATTAATGTGTGCTGTAAATGAACAATGCACATTAAATTTTGGAGGCTTAGTGTAAAAATAAAAATTGTAAAATTCCTTACTGATGATTTTTTATGTTGATTACATGTTGACATGATAATCATTTGGGGTGTAGCACATTAAATACAACATATTGTTAGCATTAATTTCACCTGTTTCTTTTTACCTTTTAAAAATGTGGCTACTGGAAAAGTTTAAATTCCACATGTGGTTCTCATTATATCCCTTTTTGGACAACACTGTACTATCAAGTGCTTATTGGAATGTGAAAGAATTACCTTACAATGTCTAAGAAAATAAGATCAGGTCCATAAAGTTTCAAATAGCTAAGTGGTGCTAAAGAGAGCTTGAAAAGAAATACTGAAAGACTGCAGCATGATCGTCTTAAAACAATTTGACCTGATGACTCTTATTCTGATCTATTAAAATCCCTCAGTGTGCACCCTCCTAGAACAGAGCGTGCCTCCCTTCAGCCATAGGTTAATGCTAAAGCTCCAAATGTTCTTTTTCATATCTCCAGTGAGACTTTGGTCTGCAGCTTTCACTTTAATACACAAGCTTAGCTCCCAGGATAGACAGTAGAAATGAACCACTTTTCCTACTATTGGACTTCCATCTTGGGTCATCATTTACCCTTGTAATGCCGTTTCAGTAGGTCCTGGTGGCTCTACTCAGCTCTTCCTCCTTCCTCCCAACCAAAATAATTTTCCTATCAAAGGGGATTTGCCTTGGGCTTCCTGTTTTCCATCAGTGTACCTTTTAAACATTTTTTTTTTCAGGACTTAGCTACTCTAAGCACATCTTTCATGTACATGGTATAGAAAAAAAGTGTATTTTGAATAGATCACATTTGAAACAGAGAGATGAAAGACCTGAGCACTTTCAAAATGCACATTAACTCTTTAGGAGTCGGGAGTTCTTTTGTGATGGTCTCCCTGGGATTTAGTTCTCCACCTAGCTTCTCCCCCTACCCTTCTCATTTGTTCCATTCTGGAAAATTTCAAGCCCAACATCTGTTTTGAAGTGCTGGGCTCCTTTCTGGAAAACAGCTTTTTTTTTTTTTTTAATTCCCAAGTTTGCTTATTTCCTTCTTATCATCCCCAGATGTTTTGCCCCCTCCCCTTTTTCGTCCTTCATTTTTAAGAATTGTGCAAACCCAGGAAGAACTACTAGCAGATTTTATTCCCTTTGGGTTATCCTGCTCAGCTTCTTCCCAGAATTCTACCTCTGCCCTTCTTTCATCTTACAGTGGACACTTTCCAAAGTCCAAGAAGGATTTGGGAGGCCACGAGGAAAAGGTGGCTGTTATTTCTATTTTTAAAAGAGATAAGGACTTTCTTAACACCATAATATCTATGCTTGAGTAGGGATATAGAGAGTAAATAAGCTTCACAGCCTGAAAGAAAAGGTTTTTTGTTGTTTTTTTAAAAATCTACTATTAAAATATAAAGTCAACAAACATAAACATTTTTTTAATAATACAATTTTATCTGTTTTATTTCTAATAAGAAAGATAAAGAGTTGGGGTATAGCTTAGAGGTACAGCATTTGGCTAGCATTCACAAGCACTTGAGTTCAATCCTTAGTACAGAGAAGAAAGAAGATAAGAACATAAAAGCCAGTTATAATGTTCAAGAGCTAAAGCCCACAGCTATCTTTAAATATATTATAAGTATAATAATAATATCACATTGAATATAGCACATTATAGTTTTCCCAGTGCTTTTATCTATAGATATGAAATGGTGGAAGCAGCTGGAATGCTGGGGTCCTCAGGGTGGATGAGCTGAGACCTGGAATTTAGTTTGGAAGCAACTCTGAAAATCAGCTGTGGAAATTTGAGCAAATTGTTTTTCTTCTGTAGGCCTCCATTGCTTCATTTACACTCGGCCGTGCATTTTGGTTTTCACAGAAATTCTTTGTTCTGGGGCTGGAGCGATGGCTCACTGGTTACAGTGCTTACCTGGCATGCATGAGGACGTGGGTTTCAAACCCAGCACCATGTACACAGTGAGGTCTCGGAGCAATGTAGGCCACATGAAAAACTAAGTAAAAAATTATTTCTCTCTTTCTCTCTCTCTCTCTCACTGTCCCTCTCTCTTCAAAAAACAAAAAGAAAAAATTCTTTGTTCTTAGGATTTCATTGTGGGAAAAATTACACTTATGCCCATTTCATTGACCAGTTATCAGACTTGCAGATATTCATTTCTCTATCCCTAATGCTGGTCAGTGATAGACTAGGGTCAGAGCTCAGGTCCTCTGCTGAGGTCACATGGAGCCTTAGGTCAGTGGTCACAAGGACGCCTTCCATCTTCTTTCATCTTCATGCCTTTGGGTCACCGGACACTGCCACCAGATTAGTTGACTATTTTGCCTGTTCTTGCCCAAGCTCTGGCCCTGATGCATTGAGGAAAACAGGATGTATATCTGTGAAGGAGGAGGCAAGGCCAGGCTTCTGGAGGCTGAAAACCAAGATGAAGGCACTGTCTTGCCTCTCCTTGCAGAGAAGGGCAGACACACTCTGGATACCCGAGGCTGGCACAGCACTCTTCTCCTGGAAATGATTTGGGAGACAAAGAGAATCATAGAAAGTGCTTGTCATTTTCCAAGGCCAATTTTCTGTATGTTAAATTGGAAGAAAGGAAGGAAAGAGAAGAATGAGAAAATCTTTAATATGCCCACCAGTGATTTAGAATCCAAGCCCTCCTTCTGAAACATTGACCAAAGATGAAGAATTTATTTCACTCATGCTGAGATAGCAGAAAGGGGTGCTGACACCACTGATAATATGATTAGGTCTTTCTCTTTCTTTCTTTCTTTCTTTGTTTCTACCAGAGATTGAATCCAGGGGTGCTTTACCATGAAGCTACATCCCTAGTCCTTTTTATTTATTATAATTTTGTTTATTTTGAGACAGGATTCCACTAAGTTGCTGAGGCTGACCTCCAACTTGAGATCCTCCTGCTTCAGCCTCCTGAACTGTTGGGATTACAGGAGTACACCACATCTTCTGCCTGAGCAGAACTTTTTTCTTTCAGCCTTTCTACAAGTGTTCATTATAGGGGAGGCCCTTGCATAGTGGAGAACCCCATTCAGAGATGGAATCTATAGAAGTGGGGAAGAGGTCATAGTTAACTAGAATAAATAGAGTTAAAAACACATAAAGGCAGGTGGGGTAACAGGCAAATCTGGAAATAATACTTTAACCATGAAAGAGAGGACAACCAAGAATCTGGTTGTTCAGCAACCAAACGGAGATAAAGGCATGGGTCAAGGCACTGTGCACATCCTAGCTGGCTTCCCTGAGAAAGGTCCCATCTTATGGCAAGAGCAGTATGATCAGAAAAGCACCTATAAATGCAGGAGGCGGTACTGAGGAGCAGGCCCACATAGTCTAGTTCTCCATACAGTAGAGGAAGGCTTGGGGAGGAGTTTCTGAGGATTTGTTCTACCAAGAATGACACCACAAAGGGGACTGTTAAAAGGTTCATTAGAGCCTCCCCTCTTGAGAGAGACACTTTCTACTGCCCAGTGCCCAAGCAATTGCTTATTAACCCTCGCCATCCCTATGGTCCCAACATCCTTTAGTGTAGCACTCGACCTGAATTCTTCCTGAGCACCTTCCTTCCATGCTTCCAGCCCTGCTCTTCCTCCTTCTGCATGCTTGCTCTCTCACTCACACAGTAATGGACTCACTGTGTCGGGACTTGTGGTTCATGCTGTCCCCAGGATTGTTTCTTCCTGGTCTACGCATGGAGAATAAGACCTTCCTTACAGCTCGCCCGCAAGAACTTCATCATGCTTTGTTTCATCAGGACCAGCTTGACTCAATAGTTCTGAAGCAGAGACTTTGGACCTCAGCCCCAAACGCATTTAAGAATCTCTGCATGCAATTGAAGCCTCTTGCTTCTGAGCGATCATCCCTGTTGTTTAGTTGCTGGGATAGGCTACTGAGGAAGAACACATAGTCGTCTATTCTTGGAAGTCTTTACAAAGACAGAAATCTGTCTGTTTTGGATGACTTGTTTTCACTAAAGATCTCTTTCCCATTCTATTCTATGGCTTTTGGTTATAACCCCTAATGCTTTCCGGTTTTTTCTGGTTTTCTGCTAAACTCTAGTTTTGTCACCAGAGTAAAGGTCCTGAGCCACTGTACTTGCTTTTAATCAAAGAAACACCCTCAAATGCATTTGAAAGTGAGGAGCCCCACTAAATTTTCATCTGCAGGGATCCCAGGGAACCCTCCAGGGACAGTGTAAGAGATTGTGGAATGTACAGAGCAGGGTAAATTATGGTGGCTCTTTTGAAACCATCAACAAGGAAAGGAATGAATACATCAGCAGTACATGGAAATGCGTCCTGGTTAGTCATTAAGGAGCCGACATAAAATATGAACTGTTCTTTCTTTCCCCATCTGATTCATGTTTACGCTTCATATTCCCTGTTAATTTTTTTGCATTCACTAGGCTATGAGCAATGAGTCACCATTTTAACTGATAGTTCTTGCAGGCAGGATTAAAATTGCATTGATCCAGAAGTTGAGCTTTCCAGTTAGCAGCATCCTCAGCAATGAGGCCCTCCTGTGTGCAAAACTGGGGGTACACACCCAGGTTTTCCTTGCAACATAGTGAGCTCCCAAAGGGAGTTTTTCAGTGGGAGGTTGGAAATGCAGACCTAGATGTCAGAGTGGGCTGGCACTAGAAGTAGAGATGCAAAGTGAGGTAATAATTGAAGTTGTGGGTGTGGGCGAGATCATCTAGGGAAGCAGCCACGTGGAGGAGAGAGGCAAGGATAGGTTCCTGGAGAACACCCACTTGTGGGCAAGGGGACTTGGGATGTGATGTCAGCACAGGAGGAAGGAGGGGGTGGAAAGAGAGGAAGCACCAAGAGCAAGAGGTCATCAGGTCATAGCCCTCAAGGCAGCAGGGAGCTGGAAGGAAGGCACGGCCCATTAGTCAGATGCAACAGAGGTATTTGGCAGGGAAGCCGCTGAGAAAGACACAGGTAATGATGAATGGGAGGTCTTAGGCGGCTTCTGAGGAGGTGGAGCCTTGAAATGGAAACCAGACTGCAGGAGGCTTTGGTGTCCTTGAAGAATAATTCAGGTACTCTTCTAAGAAGTTTGGGAGTGAAGGAAGAGGGGAGACAGGATGAGCACTGAAGCACACACAAATGATTTTGTCTTTTAAGAATGGAGGCCAAGTGCTGGGACAATGGCTCGGTGGTTACAGCACTTGCACGGCATGCCCAAGTACACGGGTTCAAACCCCAGCACCCACGTACACAACTAAATGTCAGAGCAATGAAGGCCATGTGAAAAACTCAATAAAAATTGATTCTCTCTCTCTCTCTCTCTCTCTCTCTGTCTCACTGTCCTTCTCTCTTAAAAAAAAAAGGAATGGAAGTCAACTGATATCATTAGATATCAGTTGGATTAAGAAATTGTGGCATATACACAATGGAGTTCTACTTAGCTATTAAAATGAATGAAATCATGGCCTCTGCTGGCAAATGGATGGAAATGGAGAATATGATGCTAAGTGAAATTAGCCAAAGTCAGAGTCTCAAACGTCGAATGTTTTCTCTCATATGTGAAAGCTGGTGTGAAATAAAGGAAAGGAGGAGGGAAGGATAAGATTACATAAAGAACCATTCAAATACTAATTAATAGTTAAAGGAAGTCTAGTGGAGTAGAAGAAAGAGAAGGGAAGACGGGGAGGATGAGATGAAAAAAGGGGAGATAAAAAATATATTTCATACCTTTAAGATGCTAAAGTATTCCTATGTAATCAATAAACACCAAAAAAAAATTTTTTTAAAGGATCAAAAGGACATCAGTAGAAGACAAAGACCAGAGCGGGGGAAAAAGGTGAGGAAGGGAGGAAGTGCTGGGGAGGGATATTGGTCAAATCATATTGTCATATTGTGTACATGTGTGACTATGTAACAACAAATCCTATCATTATGGACAACTATAATGCGCCAATAAAAGATGTGGAAAAAAAAGAATAGAGGTCATCTGAGCTGATATGCTTGGCAAGGAGCCTCTGGGAAGAGAGACTGGACTGAGGCGGATTTGAGGGAATTACTAAAGATACTGGAAAGAACAAATGAAGAAAATCTAACCTTGAACAGAAATAAACATAAGTGAAACTCCTGAAATACACATAATTCTCAATGAATGAAATTCAAAAGTCCACAGCATGATGGCCAAGGGCATGGAGACTGGACGTAGTCTGCCCAGGTCCAAATGATAATTTGCTCCTAACTGGTCTTCATGACTGCTGCATGTATCTGATGCTCTGGGCCTTAGTTTTTCCATTTTAAAAACACAGAAAGTATCAGTAGCTACCCTACAAGATTATATAGATCTATAGATGTTCTACATCTCCCCAAAACAATTGTAAGTTGAAAATATTGTAAGTCAAAACTGCATTCAATACATCTGACCCACCAAGTATCATAGCTGAGCAACGCGGTTCTTTGTAGAGTACCAATTGTTTCCCCATGTGGATGTGTGGTTGACCAGGAGCTGTGTGGCTAGCGGCTCATTCTGCTGCCCAGCATCTCCAGAGTATCTACCACATGCCGCTAGCCTGGGAAAAGACAAAAATTCCAAGTGCAGTTTCTACTGAATCCTGTCACTTTTTGCATTATCAGAAAGTAAGAAAATTGTAAGCCAAACCATTGTTAAGTCAGGAACTACCTAGAGAATGCTTAGATGGCATCTGACGCGTAAACACTAAAGTGAACATAAAGTAAAAACAGAATGGGGAGACACCTGGGGCCAGAAGTTTGAGGGAAGTGTTCAGAACTCATCTCAATCAGTGTCTAGAGGAGCATAATTTATTTGAATTTTCTTCTTAGAGCCACCCTGTATTTAGGTTTTCTGTTTGTTTGTTTTCCTGTTAGTCCTTTGCGCAGTGTTGTAAACCAAACTACAATATCTGGTACCTTTTTAGTGATGCTAAGTCTCCTCTGGTCCATCCAGAGTTGAACCCCCTGGATCCTGCCATTACTTGGTACTCACTTTGGGGGCAGGAAAAATGTTCTCAACAAGCCTGGTTACCAAAACTCTAAAAAAATTTGAGTCTTCTTACTCAAAACACAGAGACTTAAAATATGAGGACTGTGAATTCTTCAAGAGAGTAAGAGTCCAGTTTCATTTCTAGAAGAAAGAAAAGGATCTGGGGAGGTGGCTCGGTGATTACAGCGCTTGCCTGGCATGCACAAGTATGTGGGCTCAAACTGCAGCATCACGTACACAACTAAGCGTCAGAGCAATGAAAGCCATGTGAAAAGCTCAAGAAAAATTGATTTTCTCTGTCTCTCCTTCTCTCTAAAAAAAAAAATTGATAACTCTCTCTCTCTCTCTCTCTCTGTCCTCTCTAAAAAAAAAATACTTAAAAAGAAAAAAGCACATTGCACTCAAAACAAAAAGAGGTAAGTGAAATTGCATAGATCACTCACATTGCATCTAAAAGGCTTGATGACGTACTATCACCTTTGAAAAGCAGAATCTCATTTCACCTCTTGAAGGCAAATCAGGGAGGTCTAACTGAGTCGGTCCAGGTCACCTAGAATCTGGGACTCACTCCAGTCTATGCCTTTTCCCCAGTTCCTGTGGCTGCTTCACTCATGGCAGAACTCATCAGTGAGTGATGAGTCAGACACAAGAATCATTGTGTGGCAGGTATGAGGGAAAGATCAACTTCAAACAGAGCTGCATGTACCTCACTGATGCGTTTTTTTAAATTAGGTACACAGATACTCCTAACATATTTTCCTACTGTTCAAGAGCTATTTGTGTCCCCACAAAGTTCTCGTGTGGGAAACTGTTTTCAGTGCAGGTGTTGAGAGTGGAGAGGCGGGACCTCACCGGGTGATTAGGTTACCAGGCTGTGCGCTCCTGAATGGATGGATGATGTTGTGGAGTGGTTTTGCTGCAAAGCAAGTTCGGCCCCTTTTGGTCCTCTCCCCCATGCTCCTCTCTGCCATGATATGATGCTGCCAGGAGGCGCTCTTCAAATGGGATCCCTCCATCTTGAACTTCCCAGCCTCTAGAATCCTAAGCCAAGTGAATTTCTCTGCATGTAAATTACTAAATCTCAAGTATTCTGTTACAGCAGCAAAAAGCAGACTAAGTTATGAAGGCTTCAAATGTGCTTTGATTGGGCCATGAAAATCCAGACCTTAGCCTGACGTTTTACCTCATCCATTCCCTGGCATCACCAAGTACCCCAAACTTATCTCCCACGTGGTCTTTTACTCAAATGGGCTGCTTTAGATATGCTGTCTTCATTTTCTCCTAAACGCATCTGGGAAGTCCTCTCTCTCAGCCCCTAATCCTGCTATTATCCTCAATCTATCTGACCATCTACAGACCATCCACCCCTATCTGAAGGCCCATTTGAAATCCCCTTCATCTGTGAAACATTTTCTGAAGACTATTGGCTAAAGGAACCTTTATTTTCCTTATTCTGCTACATGTAGTACTAGTTTATTATCTTTTTTGTTGTTCTAAACTTCTGATTTCATATCTTTTTGTTGATCTGGACTTCTCATTTCATTTAGTTTTTTAAACCTTTTCTATTGGGTAAAAGTCAGACAGTACAATAAATTCTAAATTTCACTCAGAAAAAAATTGCTGCTAGCAATGTATGTCTTTCCATGCATTTTTCTATGTATTTATACATTTGTGAATATACAGATAAAGTTTTGTTTTTAGTTATTCATTGTTGTATATTTTATCCCTTGATAGATTGCAAATTTCTTGAGGGCAGGGGTGGGGGGGCTATGCATCCTCCATAGCTCATAATGCTGTCTGTGAAAAGGCATCAATTTCATAAAAACTAAATTAGGTCAAGATGGAATCTGATATATGCTGAAGTGGTGGTAAGAAGGTAGACTCCTCGAACTTAGGCTGACTCTAAGAATGATTTTATTTGAATTCAAATATTAATGACAATTGTAATCTCTGAATATTAAACACTCAATATAAGAGTAATGACAAATAGACTTGTTCATTTTACAAATGGGAACAATGAAGTGATTAAATAATTTTCCCAAGACCTCACAGCTAATATAAAGTGAAGTAAATATTTGAGCCAGGTCTTGTAGGATCTAAAGTACTTTTTCTTTCCATTAAATTTTGCTAGTGAAAGATGAAAAGATGAGTGTAATCAAAGTGAGGAGTTGAAGAGGCTGGATTCATTTATTCATCCAACTATGTGATGATGGTTGTGCTAGCTCCTGGAATAAAGATGAGTGGTTTCCCTTTCAACTTCCCCCAGGGTCCTGTTCAGGGACTGGATTAAAGGAGTTTCCCTTTGACACCCAAACGTCATGACTCCTCCCTCCTTTCTTATGTGTGTTGGCAACTTCTTTTAAGTGTTCTTGACCTCTTGATTTGCCTGGCTGTGTGATCCTTGACATTGCCACTGAAGTTCTTTCTAAATTTTTTTCTATAGTTTTTACCCCTAAACGACTACTAAAACTCTGGTACTAAACCAGCAATTCAGAATGCAAGAAAGAGCATAGGGAGGGGAATGAAGCAGTTATCTTTTCCTCTAGCTGCTGCTTTCAGGTTGAATTATCTTGATTTTATCATTAACCCTCTCCTTCCTGCCCCCCTCTAATATATCCAATATTCTCAGCCATACCTATAGCTGCAGTTAATATTGACGTATCATATCAGTGACCCTCAAAGTTCTAGGTTCTGCACTGACTTTTCTTCTAACTTCAAGTCCACACTGATAACACTGAATTTGTACCTCCAACTACATTTCCTACAAGCATCACCTCCACACATGCCTCCTTTCCTCCCCTGGACCATATTTTATGTTATAGATCTTATTTTATATTGCCCATCCTGATAACTAATACGTCATTTATCACACTCTTCAGATCAGAAGCTGAAAGTGTGCTAAATGACTTATTCTTTGCTTATTCTGTCATGAATCTTTATTGAGTAAACCTTTAAATAGCTCATGAACTTGGTATGGTGTAATCTTAGTGGCTGGGGGGCTGGGACAGGAGGATCCCAAGTTCAAAGCCAGCCTCAGAAATTTAGCAAGGCCCTAAGCAACTTAAAATGATCCTCTCTCGAAATAAAAAAATAAAAAGGGCTGGGTATGTGGCTTAGTGATTAAGCACCCCTGGGTTCAATCCCCAGTACCCCCCCCCCCAAAAAAAAGCTTTGAACACTATTTCCACTGCTAAGTCTTTAGACCAGGCCACTTAAATTCTTGCCAGCCTAGTTATATCATTAGCCTTCCAACTGATCTTTCTGTCTCAGGGGTGATCTGTTGCACAATTCTGCTTAAAACCTTTCAAAGAAAACCCAACTCCTGAAGACCTTCTAGATATGAGCCCTAATGCTTTTCTGATCCACTGTTACACTAGCCAGAAATTTACTAGACTTCTATGTGCTCAAGCCAAAAATTCACAACTAATTTCACCAAATCTGATGCACCATTGGTGTGAGGCACACCATTATTTTATGTTCCACAGAAGAAAGAAATAGGAGTTGGGGACTCTGTTAACTGAACTATAACTTATCCTAAATTCTAACATATATCCCAACTCAGAGATATTAAAATGTAAAAACATGTGTGTCTTGGAAGCAGTGAGATGCGGCACTCGATGCCTTCCTCCTTGCCTGTCCTGTTCTCACTTCCCTCGAATCTCTGGAAGCCCAGGCACACTTCTGCTCATCCCTCCATGTCTCTTTTTTCAGCAAGGCTTCCCTCACCTGTGTTGAGAGCTATGAGCTCTTCCCTCTGTTATGGTGGCTATCACATGGCTGTCATTATGTGTCCCCAGCCTGCCCAACCCTGGGGAGCAGAGCCTGCTTTCCACTCATCTTTCTTTCCCGGATGCCTAGCACAGGACTGGGAGATGGTAGGCACTTGTTGCATTAACATTCGGTAAATAAATGAAGGGATGCTGTTCTGACTCATTCCCTCAGTTGACCCTGACCTTGCTTTCTGGATGCCTTGGCTTAGAGTAATCTATTTGGTGACCCTAGCTTGTCCTGAACCAAAGATTTGTTTTGTCCCTGTACTCATCTAACACAGATGGCATAGTAAGATTCATCACAATGTAGCCGACCAGATCCTAATCTCCATGCATCATCAATTTTTTTTTATCACCTGTAGCATTTAGCACAAGACCCAGAACACATGGGAGTTTCAATAAATCTTTTCTGATTGATCCCCTAGCCCTTTACAATTGGGGTAGAATATGCAAGCTGTGAGAAAGTCTCATTTTTCGATTTACCAGTTTGGTTGTCAGGGGATCTATCTTTGCATAGAAATGCTTTTGGTAACATTGGAACAGTCTTTGTTCAAATTACAAAACTGATTACTCTTAAATATTTTTTCTCCAGTGCTTCATCTTTATTCTTTGTCCTGGTGAACAATTGATTATTTGAATGTCTATTGACCATATTCACCGGAACAAGGAGTATCTACTTTAGCTTTGAAGAGCATGACAGGCTGCAAGCTACCATGCTCGTTGTAACAATTGTTAACTCTGATGGTCAATGATGAAATCATTTCCCTTCCAGGTCCCAGGTGCTTTTCTCCACCACAAGTAAACCCTATGTCCCTCACAGACTCCATTTCAGTCTAGTTTAATCTGTTCATTTTATTTCATCATGAATGTTCTTGCAGTTAATTTACGGTATTTTTAGATTTTATGGATTTTTGTAAGCATAATAATTTTCTGATAATTTTCACCCTAGCTAATGATTTTGCTAATGGTACATTATTACTCTAACCTCTATGATGGGCAAAGAATCAAGCTGAGCACAAAGGTGATTAGGTAATTTTACCTTCCTCTGATTCCAAAGGAAGGAAAATCTGATCAAGGGTATTGAGTCTATTAGTGGAAAACTATTTTATGACTCTTCTTAATGCAAGTTTAATAGAATAAATATGATTTCATGGTGCTCATAATCAGAAGTAAATCCACCTTGTGACTATCTGAAAGATTTATTTTGCTGTACATTTTCAAGTACCCATCCTTAATGTAGTAGAAGATAGTATTTGGTGATTAATGATGCTTAATAGGAAGATAAACTAAAGACTGCTTGAAGCAGTCAGGTACATTGCTGAAAAGGTATGCTCAGAGTCAAAGACTGTGTTCAAGGGCATATTGAGTTCTAGTGGAAAAATGAAAGAATCCTTGTTCATCAGAGGAAGAGTGGATCGAGCAATCAGAACACTATGTTGCAGGTGGTTCAAGCTGTGAGCCGAGTTTTTAAAATACGGGTTGAGACAAGTGAGAAATTATGAAAATGGATATTATTGCTGTAAGGTCTGACTTCCCATTGTTGTCTATAGTAAATTGTGCAATACTTCTGTTGTTTTGATAGCTTCAGTAGAACTGACCACATTGACCAACAGTTGATGCCAAAGGAAAAACTGAATGAGTAACATTTCCCTACCCTTTATTCACTCTTTACCTTTTTTACCATTTGAATTGTCTTATTTGCTGTCGTTTCCTGGTACAAATTCCACCTGCTTTACTCTTGCCTTAGACAGACCCAACCTCCTCTAAATAATGCAAACCCAGTACCTTTCAGTTCTGGAAGTCAGAAATCCAAAGTGGGTTAAACTACACTAAAACTAAGGTTTTGCCTGGACCTATGGTTCCTTTGTGTGTGCCTGGGGTCATAGGGATTCAAGGAAAGTGAGTGCACTCTAGGCAGGGAGGAAGGCGTCTAGTACAGCATCTCACTGCTTCTAAGACAAGCACGTTTTTACAGTTTAATATCTCTGAGTTGGGATATACGTTAGGATTTGTGATGTTATAGCTCAGTTAACAGAATCCCCAATTTCTACCTCTTTCTTTTGTGGAACATAAAATAATGGTGTGTCTTACACCAATGGTGCATCAGATTTGGTGAAATATGGTTGTGCATTTTTGGCTTGAGCACATAGAATTCCAGTAAATTTCTAGCTAGGGTAACAGTGGATCAGAAAAGCATCAGGGCTCATATCTAGAAGTTCTTCAAGAGCAATATGTACTCAATAAATGAAGAACTAACCATTCTTTATCTATCTATCTATATCTATGTACACATACATATATGTACACACACGTACACACACATATATGCATATATATGTAAGTGCATTACAGTTTTACATAAGATTGGGATTAGTTGTCACATACGCCTAGATGCACCCAATTCAGCAAGACAATTTGTTCAATATTCCTCCTCCCATCCCTCTGCCTCCCTCCTCCCATTCCCTGATCCCTTGCCTTTCTTCTGGGTCCTATATTGTTCCTAAAAAAAATAAAAATTTAAAAAAAACAAATACAGTGACATAATTCTTATACATAGGAAGAGCATTTTTTATGTATACGGCTGTAGTATATACAGTGACATTTATAACTGCTTGGAATGCACCTCGCTTTATTTCAGTGCTGGAGGGGCTATGGGGAGAAAGGAACACTAGCACACTGTTGGTGGAATTGCAGACTGGTCCAACCACTCTGTAAAGCGGTATGGAGACTCCTCTAAAATTAGGGTTAGATCCACCATATGATCCAGCTATCCCTCTTCTGGGTATTTTCCCAGAGGAGTTAGAATCAGCACTTTACGGAGACACAGCAAAATCCATATTTATAGCAGCTTAATTTACAATTGCTAAATTATGGAACCAACCCAGATGCCCCTCACTGGATGAATGGATTCAAAAGCTCTAGTATATATATACAATGGAGTTCTACTCAGCTATTAGAAACAATGATATTGCATCTATTGAAGGTAAATGGACAGCATTGGAAGAAATCATGCTGAGCAAAGTTAGCCAAACCCAGAGTCAAGGGCCAAATGGTATCCCTCATTTGTGGAGGCTGAACCTAAACCCGGGCTCAGGAGTAAAGTAGACAAACTCATGTATTAGATCCAGAGAACAAAAATGCAAAACTTTAATATTTATGAGATGCAGTTGCAAGATACTTCATAAGATATTTGAACAAGCTATGCTGCATACCTGTACAAAAACGCAAATGTTTAATCCCATTGTCAAATATTTTGAAGAAAAACAAGGGATGATAGGAAAGGAGGAGAAGGAGAAATGTTGGAACTAACAACTGACTGTTCTTTAACTTTGAAGCAATATGAAAAGTCATCTGATTGGATATATTCAACAACCAATTTTCCTTCATGTCTCAAACTCTCCATTCTGTCTCTAGATAGCTTCGATCATTACAAAGTTCATCCTGGTATTAAACTAAAATGATCCCTTATAATGTCTTTCCTTATTATACAACATTTCTTCCATTAAATAATGTTTTAGCTATTTGAAGATAACTATCTCTTTCCTAACCCTAATCTACCCCACCCTTAAGCTTTCTCTTCCCTGGAATAAACAAAACCAGTTTTTCATATTAAAGTTTCACAACAGGGCTGGAGCAGTGGCTCAGCAGTTACAGCGCTTGCCTGACTTGTGTGAGTCCATGGGTTCGAACCCAGCACCACATACACAACATGGTGTTGGAGCAACAAAAGCCACATGAAAAAGTAATTAAAATTGGATTCTTTCTTTATCTCTTTCACTGTCCCTCTCTCTTTAAAAAAAAGTTTAAAAACAAAGATTGCGGTTGGTTTTGAGGCAGCAGGAAAAAAAGAACAAAAGAACTGAAACAGTAGTTCTTTTTTTTGTTTGACCATATCCTCTTATTGATCTTGAACATCAGGATGGATAGGATACATGAACATGAGGTGAAGGAAAGCCAAACAGGCTCTCCATATTATCCCCACTCCTATTCTGATATGAGCCACCGTTACTTCTTCCCGGGACTACCAAACAGCCTTCTAACAAGTTACCAACGGCTACCTCTGAAGTGTGCCTCTTACTTTACAGATGAGATAGTGGTACAGAGAGTTTAAGCAAGTAATGCACTCAAGGTCACAAAAAGTTGAACAACTAATTCCATTTTTATCCATAGTCTTTGAACAATATTAAGAACAACCAATGAAATTAACAATTAACCGTGAATTCAGTCCAGATGAAATGAAAAATAGCACATCTGAAAATAACTTTAAAGGCACTATAGAGTTCTTGCTCCAAAGAGAGAATAAACACACCAAAACAGCATTTCACCAAATGCCATGCTAAATCCTGGACTGATTGCATGTAACACTAGGTGAAATCTCTGAAAAGTAAATGGTAGCACAGTCTGGGGATATAACCTGCATTGGAAGTTCAGTAAAGCCAAGGTGAGATTTCCAGTCTTGCTTTTTTTGTTTGTTTGTTTGTTTGTTTGTTTCCCCTTTAGTATCACCTAGCCTGGCCTCAAAGAAAGCATAAAGTCCTGAAGTATACCCTAGCTGCTGTCAGAAGGAGACGCAAAAGAAACTCTCGATTTCTGCTCCAAGGGGCGAGTGTGGGGAACATTTTGTCCTCCCTCCAACACTTCCATTGCAACCTGTAGGTTCTATGGGACAGCACTGCTGCAGTGATAGCAGCAATGGCTGGGCAGAAGCCCAGAACTCTGAGGCAGGGAACCTCTTCTCATGACCAAATGAGTTGCAGACCTAAGAACATCGAGTGCGTTCTCACTGCTTTTGTGTTTACTGTCTTTCCATTGCTTGACCTGAGACACAGAAAGAGTCACAAGATGCGCTCTGCAGAGCATAAAAAATAAAGCTGGGGGCCTGTGAAGGGAGTCATAAGAAGCTGAAATGTGTCAGTGAGATGCTAGAGAAGTTGGAAATTCAAAGAGCAATTGCATGGCATTGTGTCTAAATGCCTGAGGTGACCATTGATATGCACTTGTATAATCTGCATATACCATAGGATTAAAGGATTAGGCCACAGTGTAGACCACCTCTCAAGTCCTAGACTGACCGTTGCATGATGTGGCTGTGGAACTGATCTGAATAATACACTAAAACTGAACTAATATTAGAAACAGTTCATGGAAGGCAAGTCAGTCTTGAGGCCTGGACCTAACCTAAATAATTGCTAATATTTTTTAAAAAATGAATATTTTCCCTCAAGATTAAAACAAAACTCTGAATGTCATAATATTCAAAACTTTCAGGATTCAATCAAAAGTTACTTTATACAAAAGCAAACTGATATCAAAACCAAAAGCAGAAATCAGGGAAATCTTAAATCTCAAAGAAAAGACAGTTAATCTACGCCAACCCACATAACACAGATGTTGGAATTATCTGCCAGAAGAAAGAGTAAAGGATCTTAAAATGAATGGAAATGTAGAATATTTTAGTAAAGAAATAGTTGAAAGGAAAATCAAATAGAGATGTCAGAAATGAAATATGTGCTCTAAACTAAAGAATTCATTAGACGTACTCCATAGTGGAACAGATATTATGGAGGGAAAAGGCAGTAAACTTAAACATAGATCTATGGAAATTATGTAATATAACCACAGAGAGTATGAAGGTTTTTTTAAAAAGCCTCAAAGAACTATGTGACATTGGGCTGGAGAGCTGGCTCAGCAGTAGAACACTTACCTGGCAAGTGCAAGGACCTGGGTTTGATCTTCAGCATCACACACACAACTAAGAATCAGAAAACTAAAAAACATATGAAAGAACTATGTGACATACCAAAAGTTCTAATATCAGCATCATTTCAGCAGAGACCCAGAGAGAAGAAAAAACCTGGAGCAGAAAAATTATTTGAAAGTATAATGACTGGAAAGGGTCTTAAATTTGACCAAAGATTTTTAAAAATTCAGGTAGTTCAGTGAATTCCAAACAAGAGGCCTGTTCTAAATAGAATAAACTCAAAGAAATTAATGTCCAAATACAAGATAATCAAACTAATGAAAACTAAAGAAAAAAAATAAACCCGAAAATTGCTAGAGGAAAAAAACATACTTCATACACAGGAACAGGGATTCAGATTATTGTGGATTTCTCAAAGGAACCACGGAGCTCAGAAAGAAGTGAGACAAGTTTAAAGTGCTAAGAGTCAACTCAGAATTCAGATCCAGCAAAAATATTCTGTATCTAGTACATATTTTACTGTCAAGATTGACAATGAAATACATTTCCCAATGTGATATTGCAGGGAAACTGGGAACATGGAATGAATGAAGAACAGACATGGTAAAATATAGTACCTATAACAAATTATTTTCCTTGTAAGACCTTTAATATATGTATGCTGGTTGAAAGCAAAGACTACGGCACTGTCTGGAGGGTGTTTAATGTATGTTAAATTATGGCAGCTATATTTATTATTATTATTATTATTTTTTATTATTTTGTGGTGCTGGGGATCAAACCCCGGGCTTCATGTATGTGAGACAAGCATTGTGACCACTGAGCCACATCCCCATCCTGGTAGCTATATTATAAAAGGGCAAAGATAAAGGAGTCTATGTTATGTCAAGTTTTCTAAGTTCCACTTAAAATAGTAAAATTTGAATTCTACTTGGAGTACGAAAAGTTAAGTGTGTATATTTGATCTCTGAAGCAACCATACAAATTTTACAAGGAAAATTAAGATAGAATTCTAAAAGATATTTTAATATTCCAATGGAGGTAAAAAAGTAGCAGCAAAATAAAACACAATAAAATGAAAAGCAAAAACAGAAAGAACAAACAGAAAACAATAAGATGACAGAATTAATATCAACATTGATAATTACATTAAATATAAATGGTTCAAGCACATGAATTGAAATACTGAGATGGTTAGAAAAGAAAAACAAAACTCAATTACATGTGATCTATAAGAAACTAACTTTAAATGTAATAATATAGGTAGTTTAAATTAGCAATGATAGAAATGATATACCATTGAAACATTAGTTGAAAGAGAGGTGGGTGATTGTATTTAAATCAAAGTAGATTTCAGAATAAGGAAAATATTTTTTATTTACTTTTTATATTTTTTGGTTCTTTTTTAGGCATACATGACATAAAATTATGTAATTGCATAATTATGAAAGCCTGGAGTTTAACTTATTCTAATTCAGTTTCCGGTGTTTCCTCTTCCAACCACTCCATTTTTTTTTATATACATGACAATAGGATATGCATTGACGTACTTATAAAAGGTTAGAGTATACCCTGACAAGGTACAATACCCATTCATGTTTAAAACACTAGAAAAGATAGGGACAGAAGAAACTTACTTCACCAAAGTGAAGGCCATTTATGACAAATCCAAGGCCAACATTATTCTGAATAGAGAAAAATTGAATGCACTTCCTCTAAAAACAGAAACAAGACAAGGATGTCTACTTTCATCACTCCTATTCAGCTTAGTCCTTGAAACTTTAGCCAGAGCAATTAGGCAAGAGAAAGAAATTAAAGGGATATGAATAGGCAAAGAAGAGCTCAAACTATCACCGTTGGCTGAGGACATGATTATAAATTTAGAAGATCCAAAAAACTCCACGAGAAGACTTCTAGAGCTCTCAAATGAATTCACAAAGGTAGCAGGGTACAAAATCAACATTTACAAATCAATTGCATTCCTTTATTCTAATGAACTAACTGATGAAAAAGTTAGGAAAACCACTTCATTCACATAGCTTCAAAAAGAATAAAATACATGGGAATCAATCTAACAAAAGAGGTGAAGGACCTCTGCAATGAAAACTATGGAACACCAAAGAAAAGACGAAGAAGAGCTTAGAAGATGGAAAAAACCTCCAGCCATGGTACCCAAAGCACTGTATAGATTCAATGCAAAACCATCAAAATTCCAAAGTTGTTCTTTTCAGAATTAGAAAAAAGTCATGAAATTCATTTGAAAAAATAAAAAAAACCTAAACTTAGAATAGCCAAAGCAATCCTTAGTGAGAAAAGTGAAGCTGAAAGCATCAGAATAAGGAAAATTATAAGGGAGAAAGAAGTGTATTAAAGCCAGACACAATGATGCACATCTGTAATCCCAGCAACTTGAGAGGCTGAGGCAGGAGGATCACAAGTTCAAAGTCAGCCTTGGCAACTTAGCAAGGCCCCTGGCAAATTAGCAAGATTTTAACTCAAAAAAATATAAAATAAAAAGGGAATGGAGATGTGTCTCAATGGTTAAGTGCCCATGGGTTCAGATCCTGGTACCAAAACGAAAAAAATGTATATCACATAATGATAAAATTCACCAAGAAGACCTAACAATCTTAAGTGTGCATGCATCTAAAAACAGATCTTCAAAATACATACATCATGTAAAAACGGATAGAATTGAAAAGAGAAGAGGAGACAACCACATTATAATTGAATTGCAACAACACGAATTAATATAAAAAAATTTCTAACTAAAAAATAGTCTCAAAAGGCTACTTAATGAATGATTCCATTTATATCACATTCTAGAAAAGGTGAAATTGTGATGATGGAGAAAAGATCAGTGAATGTCTGGGATTAACAGTAGGAGGAGCATAGGACTAGAAAGATGGGCAGCACAGGGTATTTATTCTGTATCCCATTTGTGGTAAAGATTACATGAATCTATGTAGTGTTAAAATGCACAGAACTGTGCATCAAAAGTCAGTTTTTATTGGGTGTTAATTTCAAAAATAGAGAACAAAAATTATAGTTAGAATTTCAAAGACAAAGTAAAAAATAACGCTCATAAAAAGAATAATAAATTATGAAACGGGGGCTGGAGCAGTGGCTCAGTGTTTGAAGCACTTGCTTGGCATGAGCAAGGATCTGGGTTCAAACCCAGCACCACACACACAATGAAGTGTTGGAGAAACAAAGGCCAGATGGAAAAATAAATAAAGTTGATTCTTTCTCTCTCTCCCTCTCGCTCCCTCTCTCTCTTTAAAATATGAAACATGAAAGAAGAACTCAAACAATATCATGCTAATATAAAATGATTTTCTAGAAGACAGTGACTAAGTTGACAAAAGGCCACATATTAACAAAGGACAATGATGGGGTTTGAATACAAGTCCCCTGACTTGAACTACAGGAGAGCTTTTACACACCTGCAGAAGAACAAAGTACCTCTTTGGATTTGACTTTGGACTTGTTTGGATTTGGACTCAAAATCAAATTTGGTTTCAAAATGTATGCATTTGAATCCTGGCTTCACCCTGTCTTCTGGTTATGAATCTGTTTTCTTATATGTAAAAAGAGATTAATAGCAGAATCTGGTTTGTAAAACTCTGTCACATGCATGGGAAGTGTTTAATTCATTGGAAGACATATAGTAAGTGCTCAACAAATGGCCACTATTAATTATTTAGGGCCTTACCTCCTAGTCTAGTAACAGAAATGACACTTGCATCATGAATGGTTTTAAAAATATGCTAAAAACGTGTTCTTTAGCCAGCGTGTTAGCAATTTCCACAAAGAACACAAAACCTTAGGGTTCTTATTGGGTTACAAACATGGATGAAGAAAATTGAATTTAGGTCTGTTTGATACAAAACACAGTCTTCCTTCTCCTCCCACCCCATCCCCACTTATTTTGTTTGTTTGCATGTGTAACGAATGCTTCCTGAGTAGATGTCCATGACTATCTAAAAATATCTATTAAGATTTTATTCATCAAGATTACATAATATGAAGCGCATATTATATGTGTACATGCATTACATATTTTATAGATAGGCTCAAAGACAAGAAACAGTAGTCAAGATGAGGAAGAAGAAGGAGAGGGAGGAAGAAGAGAAGAGGGCAAGTCTTGTGTTGCAACTGCTCTGAGCACAGCTGCTCTGGTGAGCTCAGGGCATTTGTGTATTGGAGCAAGAGCAGAGATGACAGGCACGCTGGCTATCACAATGCGTGCGATCACCTCGATTGCTTGAAGTGTGTTGCTTCACACAATGGACAGCAGCTTTTTAAAACAGGCAAAGCTCTTTTCCAAGTACTGACGTCAGCACTGATTGTTCCTCTCAGAGGTTCAACTGCCACTAGAGTCACAGATGTCCCCAGCATGATGAGCACTCCTGTTTCCGTGCTGCAGCATCAATACAAAGAAGCCGCCTGGACTTGGGGTTGGTGGCGGCGATCTTCTGCCTCCAGCTTATTAGCTGTGTGCGTCACTTCCCTTTGGAGGCTGGAGGTGTCCGGTGTTTGGGGAATGTGGCTCAGTGTGCGCTTGGGTAGGGAATCTTTTTCCACCTCATGCCTCACATGGGTTTATGAAACTCAGTGTTAGAATTCACTTCAGTCCCTTGTCTCTTGGGCACCTTTGCTCCCTAATTCATAAGCAGAGGTAATGCCTGCTTTGTTAATGTTTCTTTTCTTTTTTCGAAACAGAGAGAGAGAAATTTTTTCATCCAGTTTTTGTTTTTCCTCCACTTAGTTGTGTATGTGGTGCTGGGGATCAAACCTGGGTCCCCTCACATGCCTGGCAAGTGCTCTGCTGCTGAGCCACTTCTCTAGTCCTTAGTTTAATTTTTTAGGTGAGCATCCGAAAGCCCTTTCCCTCTACTCCAGCTCATTCTTTGACAGACCACATGAAATATCAAGATTATTAAATCTGAGTTCATGTTTTGGCTCAATTAATTTATTGGCCTTTTAGTAAAGTGTAGGACCTACAGGGGAAGGGACTCAGTAAAGACAAGCTCAGGTGGGAACAATAAAGCAGAGATAGAAAGATGAATTAAAAGCAGTGAAGACTCCATGGGATGCTTTCGAGGATGGGTCATAGATGGGGAACACACAGAAACGAGGAGAGCACAAATAAGAGCAGACGTTGCTAACAAAACTTCGCCTGCTCCATCAGAAGAAACTTACCTGATAATATCTGACACCTGGTAGAACAGCTTGTATAAAAAAGGTAGAAGACAAGGGTATGGAGAAAAAGGAATCCCTTTTTTTCCCTTTTTCCGCATTTTTATTGGTGCAATATAGTTGTACATATAATGGGATTTGTTGTTACGTATTCGTACATGCACACAATATAACAATATAATGTGGCCAATATCCCTCTCCAGCACGTCACCCCTCTCTTTCTGCTTCCCATTTCCTGGTCCCTGAGAACAGTGAATCTTCGTACACTGTAGGTAGAAATATAGATGATTGATGCAGTATGGAAGCTTTTTAAAAATCAAAACTAGGGCCTGGAGTGGTGGCTTAGCGGTTACAGCGCTTGCCTGGCACGCACGAGGATGCAGGTTCCAACTCCAGGACCACGTACACAATGAAGTTGTAAGAGCAACAAAGGCCACGTGAAAAACTAAATAAAAAAAAAAGATTCTCTCTCTCTCTCTCTCTCTCTCTCTCTCTCTCTGTCACTCTCTCACCCTCTGTTTCCTAGCTGCCATGAACTGAGCAGCTTTTCTGTGCCGCACCCTTCGGCCAGGGTGCTCTGCCTGACCTCAGGCTCAGAATGACGGAGCTCATGAACTGACCCTCTGAAACCACGAGCAGAAATAAAGTTTTCTGCCTCAAGAAGAAGGAAGGAAGGAGAGAGAGGGAGGGAGGGAAAAAAGGAGGAGGAGGTGGAGAAGCAAAAAAAAAAAAAAAAAAAAAAAGAGAGAGAGAGAGAAAGAAAGAAAAGGAGACCCAGCAATCCCTGTTGTGGGTATATGCTCAAAGACACCTGCACCCCCTTGCTCACTACAGCACTAAACACAATAGCCAAGATGCGGAAGCAGCCAGTGTCCATTCACAGATGAACTGATTAAAAAAAATGTGGTATGAATCCATCCTGGAATATTATTCAGCCTTTAGAATGAAAAAGATCTTACTATTTGTGCTAATATGAAGAAATTTAAAGGGTAGAATACTAAGTGGAATAATCCAGTTATAGAAAGAAAAATTCTGCATGATTTCACTTACATGTGAAATCTAGAAAAAGAACAACATCAAGTTCTGTACATAGAAACAGTGGAACAGTGGTTACCGGGGGTCGGGGAAAGGGAAGACACAGGACAAAGAGCAAAGTGGTAGTAATATAAGATGAATAAGTTCAGGGGAGATCACATGTGCAATGTGAGGACTATAATTAATAATATTGAATTGAAGACTGGAAATTTGCTAAGAGAGAAGATTTTAGGTATCCTTACCCCGAAAAAAAAAATAATCATATGAGATGATGCATTTTACTTTGCATGAATGTAGTAACCACTTCACTATGCACTTAAATATCAAAACATCATGTTTACACCTTAAATATGTACAGTAAAAGTACATAAGCTAAAAAAGAAACGTCTGGTCCTTACAATTTTTAGTAATAATAAAATGATTTGGTAAGTGGCTATTGGCTGTGTCCTTTCTTGTTATCACATTTTGGAGTTTGTTACGGAGCAGGAAATACTGGAGATGTTGACTTTTGGTGATAAAGAGGATGTGTCATCACTTTGAAGTTGGTTGTCTCTATTCAGCACGAGTAAGACTTGGAAAACTGTAAACCCTAGGTTTTCTTTCCCTGGCTGGGTTCCCATGTCCATAATGATGTTTCCGGAAAGTCCAAACACAAGTTGTGTCCCGGATGCGACCACAACTACCATATTAATCCAGGATCTATATAAAACTCTCATTTTCTAAAAGAACCTGTACTAAAATAGCTCTCGAAACCCCAGCAAATCTGATTGGTTTTCTTGCAGCATATGAAAATTGTTTTGCTTCAAATGAGATCTGTACTTGCGTAACTGTCCATGCCCTGGCATGGGGGCAAAGATAGGGGATGACAGTACATGTAAAAAAGAGGGATGACATCTTCATTTCCTGCAAAAAAAAAAAAATCTTCTGTATAAACTGTGTGAACTTTGCTGAGTTTAAACAAACACTTTGAAGTCTGAGATGACCAGGATTTATCTCTGTGCCGTCTAGAGTAACAGTAAACTTCTAGCAAATGTCAACTTCTCAGGAAGGAGCTGCAGCCAGCATCTTCCTTGAAAAGAAGGAGGTGGGCTCCTCTCCACATCATAGAAAACTCTAGATGGATGCAGATAATTAACCATGTTACACAGCCCTGGTTGTACCTCATGTTCTTTTAACGGTATGGTGAGAGCATGGGGTCTGAGATCAAAGAGAACTAGGTTTAAATTCCAGGAGTCTGGGCGGGTTACTAGCTTCCTCTATCTGTTTTCTCATGTGCATAGTGGAGGTCGCAAGAGCATGCGAAGCACTTCCTTCTGTTCCTGGAACTTCATAAGGACTTACAAAATGGCAAACGAGGTCATTACCATTGCGACCACTCTTCATGTTTGTTACCATCTCATAATTGTTCCTTAAATGGATATCTCTTTTTCTTACGCTCCCCAGAGTTGGAGCCACTCCTCTAACCAGATTGAGTGGAGACCTGAAATAGCACTCTCACCAGCCTAGGGCCAACGTAGCAATTAGTTCAACTCAATGTTGTTCCAACTCCGAGTAGTTCATCGTCGCTTCCTGGAGGGCTGTGCAGACTGGAATCCTAAGGCTGAAGATGAGATCAGCAGAGAGTCATGATTGATTATCGATATCTGGCATGAGTATGGGAAGGAGAAGGGCTGCGTATTTGCCAGCCTCATCCTCAGAGCTGTGACCATGACTCAGATTCTTTCTACCCCTCTGAAATAGCACAGGAAAGTACAAACTGGGGACACCATCATTCTGACACCCCTGATTTTAAAAGAGGTTCTCCTTGGTAGCTGGCTGTAATCCATTTAAAACCAAACTCTGAAAAACTATTTTGCTTTGCCTTAATTTTGTTCAGGGTTTTATAGCTTCCTTCTGGGCAAATTATTTGGCTGGTAGACACCATAATTTGAGTAACATGGTGGTCTTCCCTTCCTCAGTAAGGATGATAATGGCTTATATTTTCAGAGCACTTAATTGGAAAATGCTCTAATTCCATTAGGATACTTTATATTCAACCATTTGGCATGCAGCAAGCACAGAAGGAAGGGGAGGCAAACTGGTGTGGGTATTTCTTAAGCCTAAATTCAAGTCCATTGATGATTCTAGCACATATGTTTTGTTTCCAAAGTGCTGATGTTTCAATTCCAGGGTAATGGTATCTGCCTCTTGCTGGGAGCCTTCCTCTGATTTCCTGACTCTTTAATTTATTTTCCTTTCATTTATGATTCCTCTCCATGTCATACATGTTTGCCTGTTGTTAAAATATTGCCCTCATCTTGTGCAGCATGCCCAAGTATTTCCTCAGTGAGTCACAAATGAATCTCAGGGCCAATTCTGTTCCTAAGACAGAACGCCAAGGCTAAGATTAGTTCCAGTTTTGTGTTGATGATTTCAGATTCTGAAGGCTTAGAAACCCCCAAATGCTGCCCAGTGGTCAAACAATGGTTGGTGTAGAAGGCAGACTTTCCATTCTTTTCAGTACCGAACGGCTGTTTTCCAGTCCTCCTAGATAGCTGCTCCTCCAGAAGTGTAATCTATTTTCTCCCACTCAGCCCCTCTCAAGAGATTTTGGAACTATTTTGCAATAAAAGATGTGTAAGATTGACCCTCTCTGCCCACGCTGCTCTCTGCTCAGATGGGTTGAGTCAGTATTTCCTCTTTCCCTAATTCAGCAATGGGCCAGCTGGTTTTGTCTGATAGACAAAGACCCAATTAAATGACCTTCTTTCTAATCAGAAAAAAGAGTGCAGAGATTGTTTAATTAATGGAATCAAAGGAGACTGGCAACACAGATAATTCAGACACTAAAGCTTCTTCATTCCATAGAAATATTTTGAGGAATTTCCACAGAAGAGTGATTTATTTCCATTATGAAATTTAAAATTATGTAATAGGAAAGCTATGTTTTAACCTGTATTGATTGTATGGCAACCCAGTTGGGTCAAATTATTTAGGTGAGAAAGTAAAAATATTACTTATTTGTATGTCTTCAAACCCAACAAAAAACTATTCAGTTCAAATAATTATTTTCACTGAATTAGGATGGTTTGGTATTACCTCATCAGTTTACATTAGAAGGTAATTCATACACTAACCATGTGATATCTAATTTTGCATTTAATGTGCAGAAACAATTTGGATATATCTTCTACCTTAACTCAAGTGTTTCTCTATAGTACCCCACTTGACAGAATTTTTTTAAAGAGAGAGAGGGAAAGAGAGAATCAATTTTGTTCATTTTTTCATTTGACCTTTGTTTCTTGGACACTTAGTCGTGTATGTGGTGCTGGGGTTGAACCTGGGTCCTCACATATGACAAGCAAGTGCTGCAATGCTCCAGCCCCTTTTGAGACTATTCTTAAAAGAACTAAGTTCCATGGAAAGTAGGGCTTCTCTTGAAGACAATGACAAATAACTGATCAATTATCTCTTTTATATTGTTTTTGTTTTACTTACTAAGAAGAGTCAAGAAGATAAGTAGTTCAACTTCAGTATGAAACTCTGAACATGTACAGTCCGATAGAAATAGCATAAGCTTTACGTAAATGTATCTCATGCATAAGAATATTGGAGGGAGGTGACTGCTGGAATTGGTGTAGCTGTCTGCTCCTTGATGTAATCCAAAACTCAGGGTGTTTTTCTTCTTATTTTGCTACTCCACCGTTTGAGGCTCTTATCATGGCAATCAAATGCTTGAAGACTCATGTTATATGATTGCTGCCACAGGCGCAGCCATATGCCCATGTTTGTGTCAAAGAAAGAGAAGGGGTGGCCCAGCAAGTACTCTTCTCCCTACACATGATATAGAGAAAGAAAAACTTTTCCAGAACTAGTCTACTTATATCTCTTTGGCATTTCTGGATCACATGATGCCCAACAAACTCATAATTATTTGAGCCAACAAGAAGTGGAAAGTGAATAGACAATTATCATAGTTTTAACAATATATTTTCCCTGGGCCTTTCTTTTCTTTAAATATTTCCAGAGGCAACCTTAAATGTAAGAAATCAAGAAAAGTTTAAGACACGGCCCTTGCTTTCTCTCTATAAATTTAGCCTCTAGTTGGGAGGCAATTCATATAGGGAAAGTCAAATAGTAGTGAGTTAGTAATAATAATACAAATAAATATCACATGAGATACATAAAACAGTTTAAGATGAGTAGTCTCAACAGTAAATATTGAAGGATCCAACTTTAATCTGGAATGAACAGGATAGATTTTTTTTGGTACCAGGGATTGAACCCAGGGGTGCTTAATCACCAGGCTACATTCCAGCCCTTTTGATTGTTTATTCTGAGACAGGGTCTTGCTAAATTATTGAGACTGGCTTTGAATTTGTGATCCTCATGCCTCTGCCTCCCAAGACACTGGAATTATAGGCATGCACCACCACACCCGGGTAACAGGATAGATTTTAACAAGTAGGAGGGGTTTGGTGACAAAAGAATGGAGGAGATATTGTCATTAAGCTTGCAAATACATGTGTCACAATGATGTAACTTTTATATGTAATTTTTATTTATTGCCATCTTCTTCAAATGAGAGTCAGTTTCAGACTTTGGATATTTATTGAGGGTCCATTGGCCTATCAGTCACCTGAAAATCAGGAGTTGAGAGACAAGTTGAGATAGAATGGGGAAAAAAAGTAGGCAGCTAACATAATAATGAGTTCATGTGCATCTGTAGGGTGCACTTAGTGGAGGGAGGAAAGCAAGGGCTGAATTCTGAGACCTGGGATCCAGTTGACATTTACCAGCCCTGTAATCTTGGGCAAAGTGCTTAACCTCTTAAGTCTTGAATGTACTTATCTGTAAAATAAATATGATAATTTCCTCCACTTTGATTGGTAGAGATTATGTTCACTAATATCCTAAAAAGTGTTATGTGAACTTTAACAATAAAGTAGAGTTTTATTTTTAAAATGATACCAATAGGCTGTTTTATGTAGATTGGATTATTATCACCACTCTTGATGTTGGGGATTAGCACTGACATGTCCTCTTAGCCAGGGTTAGTATGCATACTAGGGCCTCTGAAATAGTTGGCAAAGGTCTGATTCTCACAGGGGTTGACTGACTCCCCTTCAGGGCCGGCAAGATTAGAGAAATTTCTCAGATGTTAGGATGCATGGGATTCATTCCAAATTATGCAGATACTACTAGCTCAAGTAGAGATCATTGGAACAAGATCTTACCTTTCCACTCTGAGAAAGTCTGACATTACATCTGTAAATATGGAATGAATCTCTGGAGAAAGGTTTTGGGATAAGGATAGTGTAGTGGTGTTCAACAATGGTTCAATCTCTATTGCTAGACTGCATGGAAAACTTAGAAATGATTTTAGAAAGAGCAAAGTGATGGGCACCCTGCAGCTCTCCCACCACAAGCCTCCTAAAATAACTAAAAGAAATTAGAAAATAGCCCATTCATATATTTTAAAGAAACCACCACATGGAGCACTAAATACTGGACAGGATGCAGGAATTTTCTTCTAATACTAGCACTGTAAATATGCAAAAAGAAAATTAAAAAGTAAGTTTAAAATAGAATTGAGAAGGTCCCCTCCGTTCTATTTGAGGGAAAACCAATGAAGGGAGCACTGGGGTTCCAAAATTGTTGTTTTGAATATTACATGGAAACTCACTGGTGTCCATCTCATTGAACCCAACCCTCTGAGCCAAGGGGAAATGCTAATCCTTCAGATAATATGAAACTGTGTCTGAGCATATGCCTACCATATTTGATTGGCCATTATAGTCTTGGGGCTGAATGTCCAAAGGAGAAATTCCAGACGTGGTATTCATTCTCATTACTGTCTGTTGACCTGCAATAAAAGACTTTAAAAAAATTTCCTTATGGGAAACTGACACCAACAACATAGTAGAATAATCATCTAAATAACTCTTAAGTTCATTTAAGCCATGGATTTCCTGGACATCCTAAAATATCCAATTCTGTTGCTGGGAAAGAAAGAAAATTCTGTGTTTATTGCATCACCCTGTGACACTCTTCGTGAAGGAGTAATTCTCCAAGCACCTAGGAGAATAAGATTAGCATTTTTTAGGCATGTTCTAGATGTCCTGGATTTACATACCTCATCTGATTTAATGCCCACAACCAATCCAAAAAGTGGATGTCATTATCATTTTTCCATGGACAAAGTGAAACTTGGGTAGATTAACTAATTGACACAAAATTACAAGGAGGTAGTATGAGAATTCTAAATAGAGTTCACCAATTATACAGTCCCTTATCCTCACTGATTCGGAAGATCATTTTTTTCAGAATAGAATATTATTTCTGAGTACATAATTAAGACTACTTAAATGTACATATTGCATATATGTACACACACACACACACACACACACACACACACATATTGCTTTGACTGCAGTGCCTAGGAAATAGGATTAGAAGAGATTCTGATTTCTGATTTCTGCTTGTAATTAACTGAGAGCCAATATTTTCTTTTAAAATATAGATGAAGCTGTTTTCCCAAGAAACCAATCTTCTCTAGCAGAATATGATAACCAAAACTAAAATTTTTTCTTGATCATGCCATGGTCTTGACCAGATCTCAGTGAAATGTCATCTAACCAGAGAGAGCTCCTGTGACCACCGCCGATGAAATAGCCCATCACTCCCCTATTCTCCCTCAATCACCCTTGTGCTGCTCTGGTTTCTCCATCATAGCACCTATCATCACATTTGGGTTTGTGTATTTTCTATCTATACCACCTTAGAATGAAAACTCCCTGAGAGACCGACCTTTACTATATCCTTTTTCCCCCCTCTAGGAATAGAATGGTGCAGAGAATATAATAGGCCCTCAACAATGCTTCTAAGTGAATGAAGAGTGTCATTAAATATCAACTCTAACCATTCAATCCTGTTACCACAAGCAGACTGGGCAGGATCTGTGTAGGTGACATTCTGTTGTCCATTGAGTCCTGGGGCTGCTGTTGTTGCCACCTTATCTGATTATTCCTCATAAAAAATAGACAAAGGACAGTAGTTTCAATAAATTTAGACTTATGGCCAGTTGGAATCAGTTTTTCTTGTTATTCTATAATCTGAAGAAAAGAATCGATTCTTGTCTGCTGTTTTTTTACACTATGCAATCTTTTATCCTGAGTATGTACCATATAAATGCATCCATTCTTGAACAAAAAACATAAACTTTTAAAACTATTCAATTTTAAAGAAAGCAGATTCCAACCAACTTCATATTCTCAGCAGAGTTTCCTGGAAGGAGAATGCCCTTGGAGAAGGCACCCAAGTGCAGTTTGCTTACTCTCGTCCTTTTGACATGCTGTTGCTACCTTGCAGCTACCATCCTGCTATCCAACCCTGGGTACAGAGTATTTTTTTTCTCTGTTTAAAAAGGATAATCCAGGTGCTGATTTGTAGAAGATAAAGTGAAGATGACTGTGGGATACAAGATGAAGAAAAGTCAACTCTGAATAGTACTAGAAATAGTTGGAAACTCAAACCAGGGCTTTCCATGTGAATAAAGTGAATGAAGTTGTCACAACAAAGATGCAGGTATCTTTTTTTTCCAGTGATGGGAATGGAACCCAGGGCCTTGCACATAATAGGCAAATGCTCTACCACTGAGCTACACCCGCAAGCCACACATGTCTTTGGAATTTTAAATAAGCTCCATCTGCTATGTAAAACCAAATTCTTTTGCTTTCTTCATTTTGCAATTTCAATGTATTGATGAGCCTGCTGCATACAGCAGCCCTTGCTACACGATCCTGCATCAGAACAAGGGGCTCTGGAACCAGACTGTATGGGCTTGCAATCCTGGGTCACTACTTATTGGCTGGGTGACTTTGAGCAGACTTGGTTTAACAGTGTAAGTCAGGTCATGCTCTCTCCTGCACATAGCCTTCCCATGGTTCCCCAAGTCCTTAGCACAGCCCACAGGTCATGTCCTGGTTCCCTTTTGGATCTCCTTTCAGGCCACTCTACTTGCTCTCTCTACTTCAGTTTCAGGAGTCTTCCTTCTAAGCCCACTCAGGGTTCGTACCCTTGTGGTCCTTTATCTGGAATGTTCTTCCCCACATACTCTCATGGCTTCTGTCTTGCTTCCTGAAGACCTCTGCTCAACTCTCACCTCCTCTGAGACTCTGTCAGAAAATTTTCTAAAAAAGCTCCTCTGTTGCTCGCTTCTTCCTGTGCATTTTATTCTTCCTCATAACACAGATTTCCCAGACCTTGTATTATAAATTTAGCTCTTTCCTGTCTGTCCTGTGTCCCACCCATCCCATCCCTAAATGTAAGCACATAAGGTTATGGATATTGCTCTGTCCACTGTGGAGCTCAAAGGCCTTGAACAGTGCCTGGCTCAAAGTAGGTGCTCAATAAATAGTTGTTGAATGTGGGAATGGGTACTTGACCTAAACTGTGTTTATAAGGATTACGCAGCAGCAGATGCTACAACCATGACGTTTCAGAAGCTGAGGTTCCCGTGTTGGGAAAACAACAGCAGGTTACCCTGTAAGCAAAGGAGTAGGGTTGGAAAGAGAGATTTTGGACGCCCCTGGTTTCAGATCTTCAGCCCCACCAATTCCCTTTGCCCGAGAGACTTGAGCAGGGGTCTATTTCTTGCAACCAAAGAATCTCTGATTAATACAGAGATGATATGAGCTGATCACTCATAAGAGCTTTTGGTGTCCTAGAGGGCAAAAGAAGTGCTGATGTGCCTTTTTATACTTCTGTCTCTGGAGTTTGCCCCAGTGATTTCTAGGACATATTGATGAATAAACAATTTTCAACTTGGAAAATAAGTCTAATAAAGTAGATGCGATGATCCCTTGTTCACCTCCTAGAAGTGTTTTTCTTTGTATGAGTTTTCTGTGTTCCCATCATCCAGCCACTCCAAGGCCCTTGATGAATATTCCCCTCAGAGCTCTTCCATGGGACATATGAAAAGGTCCTTCTGTCGTGAACCACTCTCCACTCCAGGAGCCCACCACACTCTGGTAAAAGAAATGGAGCAATTTCAGTTATTCTGTCAATATGTGAATGTCTATTACCCCAAAGGGACCAGTATCATTATCTTTAGTAGTGTGATAGTCTTTGTGAATTTACTGCATAAAGAATTGACATGTAATTATTTTGTAGTTTCTTGTGTTTTTAATGTTAGAAACAGAAGTCTGATTTTAGCACCAATTAATTGATAATTTTGCTCTTCAGAACCAGAAAGTAGTTATTTTATAGAAAAATTGGGGCCTTCAGTGAAACATTTAATTGTGACAACCATAAACATTATCTAATTAGGCAATTTAATCCATGCTTTTACCTCTTCATCTCATCCACCCTAACCACAATCCCTCCCAAGATAGTTTCATTTTGGTGGGTTGTTGACTTCATTAAGTGCCCTGTGATACAAACTTTCCTGCTTCTCTTGAAGACCTCTTCTGCTGAAATCCACGATTTTCTTTTACTTAACTGTTACCATCCTATTGATTTAATGATATTTTCTTTTTCATCAAAAGAAGTGAAAAAGATAATATCATTATCTTTGCATTAGTGCCCTTTCAAGTCCTGCATGAACTGCCCTTTAAATTCTTATCATTTAGTACTTTTTGGATAAAATAAATATTCACAATGATTGTGAAATTAGTTACCCATACTTTAGGCTCTTACACATCATTCCTTAATTGATCTCTTCTCCTCTTTCCATCACCCCTTCTTCTGAGTTCACTGCAATTACTGAGAAATGCTGATCTGAATTGGACAAAAGGAGAAAATTGATATTACCTGAGTCTTTTATACCCTGACAAACCCTAGTCACAATTTAGAATACCATCTTCTATTAGGCTGATTTTTAGGGCCAATTATCTACACTAGCTGAAAACTAGGACAAGAGCACACTAATTCAACCGTCTGAAGACTGAACTTATTGTCTCCACTTGTCATCACTGTCAAGAACTGTTTGACCCAAGTTTTACTTGATTTGGTTGCAGAAGTGTCCAGACTTGGAGTGTCTGAAGGGAGCTCCACTTTCCAGGCAAGGAAAACCAAAGCTCAGGGTGGAACTGTGGTATAGGTAGACCATGGCTTTGAAACCTTGGGACATGAGTGTTTTAGTCAGCTTTTTCAACGCTTTGACTAAAAGACCTGACAAGAACAATTTTAGAAGAGGAAAACTTTATTTGGGGGCTCACAGTTTCAGAGGTCTTAGTCCATAGACAGCCAGTTCCATTCCTCAGGGCTTGAGGTGAAGCAGAACAACATGGCAGAAGAGTGTGGCAAAAGGAAGTGGATTGAAGCATCACATCAGGAAGCAAAGAGAGACTCCACTCACCAGATACCAAAATATCCCCAAAGACACACCACCTCAGTGACCCATCTCCTCCAGCCACACCCCACCCACCTTCAGTTACCACGCAGTGTATCCCTAATCTGGGATTAACTTACTGATTGAGTTTAGGCTCTCTTAACCCAATCATTTCAGCTCTGAGCCTTCCTGCATTGTCTCACACATGCGCTTTTGGGGGACACCTAGAATCCAAACCATAACATGACTAAGGGATGAACATATAGTTACAGCAAAGTCTAGATTTGCTGTTTCAAACGCAATCTTACAATCTTTCTTTAGAAATAAGCCCCTATCACCACCTCAGGAGCCTGGGCATAGGTATAACTCTACTTCCTCTGGTGATATCCTGATAGGAAAAAACCCAGATCGAAACATTTTCAGCATTCCTAACCCAACAAACATACCACATGAAGAGTCCATGCAGGTATGGATCAATGTTCTCATATTTAGAGCTATCTTGCTCTAAACAGTAATGTGAGTGTGGAGTGGACTTTCAGCTGCTGACCCGTGTTCCGCAGGCAATTTTGGTTCTGCCTGGCAAATGACCCATCCCTGTTGCATTCTGGGTGGTCAGGCATCTATCTATAGCAGGTGTTTAGGAAGGATCCCTAAAATGAAGTAGTTTTGAGGAATTGTGTGATGTGAGGTCTCATAGAGGCTGAAGTGGTAATTGCCAAGGGTCAGAACTCCACAATCAGTATTGATATCTGCAGCATTTTCAGCATAGCATCCCCTGGGCATCTGAGAGGGGGCCAGCATCATCAGCTGGCAGAATCCATGAAAAGAAAATCTGGACAATACTGGTGATTTTGTTCCCCACCACAAAAGGAACTCTGGTTCAATGTGAGGAAAAAGTAAAATTGACTTTCAGAGAGATCAGAGAAAAGGATAAGGCAAGAGATTCCAGGGAGCACTCAATTCTTTGATTCCTATTTGCTCTGAGGTCCAGAGTTACTTCTCCCATACCCATAGTTTCAATTATTCAACTTTTTAAAAATTATCTAAAATGCTGCCAGAAAACTTACAATAAACTCTTCTTTCCTTCCCTAAGCTAGCTCCAGTTGAGATTTTGCCCATTTGCGCTCAAGAATCCTAATTACATATACACACGTGGGAGTTCAAACCCACACATGAACCAGGCCATCCAGTCTGGACAAGGGATAGTTTGCGATTACTCTAGTTGTAGTCCCTGCCCCCACCCAGTCTGCCTATCACAGTTAGGAGAGCTGCAGGCAGGGATCACAGTCTTCTCTGGTTCTGTGCTAGGAGTTGGGGCAGAATCTTCAAAAGAAAGTTTCTGTGATAGCTCTTTTTTATCTTGATCACCTGCTCATCAATGAATTCTTGTGGTTTCCTTTCTATTGATTGAGTACAATGGACCACAAGATCGAGGAGAATGGGCAGAAACGAACCCAGGGTGTCCCTCTAAGCCCTCTCTACCTTCTTTCTTATTTTTTCCATGAAGTTTTATTTTAAATATGACTATTACTTTCAAGTGTAAGAAATACCCTCCTTTGAACTTTTATTATCTATACTTTCTAATTTTGTAAATTTAAATGCCAAAGATAATTGATGATGTTAAACCATTTCCGTTGTCCTTCACAACGGAAGGACAGAATGTTTTCAGTTATTAGCATACTCATTTCTATTCCTTTCAGTTTTCCAGCATGTCCTATGTGGCACCTGGTGAAGGGTCAGCTCTCTCAAGCCCAGCAAGAGCTGTAGTGAGTTGATTTACTCTTTTCTCCCACTAGGTGGTGCTGGTTGGTGCGTCGTCTGCCTCAGTGTGTTTTAAAGGCCTCAATCTGTCACCATCTGGTTGGCAGTAGGACTTGATAACAGGCAGTGGGTCTATTTGTCCAAGCCAGAAATTTCTGAGTCTGGACTTGGGCTTATTCCTCTGACTATACGTGTGTGGGGGCTTGGGCAGACCATGTCTTAATTTCCCTGTTCTTAAGTAGGCCTGATAGCCTACTTAATGTCAGAGACTGATATGCCCTGTTTTCTCTCAATACTTCGCACAGGCTCACTTTCTTGGGATTTGGAGTTTGGAAGGACTGCTTTATAAGACCCAGATGGGCTGTAAAGAGAAAAGACTTAATATTGGGGGATTAGGGGGTAATAGTTGCCTTTCCACTGTTATCCTGACCCCTAGCCATTAGCATTTGGTTCCAGGGCATGGAGGACTCATGGCTTTTCTTTTTTGCCCATCAGATTGTGTTTTAGATATGACTTTTACTTTCAAAATGTAAAACATGCTCTCCTTAGGACCCTTAGAATACTTTTTCAGAGGAATCTCTTAAAGAACTCCTGTGTGGGCAGGATACCTGTGCACTAGTATTCCATTTATGAGGTATCACTGGAGAAAATTTGCATATGAGCAAATTTTCCTGATAAACAAATCTTATTCTACCAACTCATTATAAATTTTGCAGAGTTGGAGCAGACAGAAGTGACAGTAAAATGCATTGCATATTCATATATTTTGTTCTAGTATTACCAGATTACTGTTTTGGTGATTTGGTGCTCTTGCCTTGACAGATTGCTAAGTGCTTTTATCATCCTTTCTGTCTTCCTAAACATTTCTACCTTTTTAAAAATTTTTTCCACTTTTTAACCAATAGCATGTCTTATGCTGGGTACCTGATTGGCAGGCTGCCCAGTTTGAGTTAATGTGGCCCTGAATGTCTCCATTGACATTCTGTATCTTTGGACCCTGCTCTCTTCCTGCTTTTCATGGGATCCTCTGCACTCCTGAACAACCTAGGCCCCAGGGACAGTTTCCTGGTCAAATAGGAGACCTCACTCTGAGCATAGTCACCCTCTGAACACCTGCTTTCTCTTCGTACTCTATAATGAAGAATGGCTTTATTACAGATGCCAAATAAATAAAATTAGCATATTAAAAATAGGGGGAGAGGGCTGGAGCGGTGGCTCACTGGTTGGAGCATTTGCCTGGCAGGTACAAGGACCTCAGTTTGAACCCCAGCACCACATACACAACTAAGTGTCAGAGAAAGAAAGGCCTGATAAAAAATAATAAATAAAATTGATTCTCCCCCTCTCTTAAAAAATACGGAAAGAAAAAGAGAGAGACAATTCTACAAAAGCCAGAGTTCTGTGGTAGGTTCTTACCAAAAAATGAGAGGCCAGAAAAGATAAATAGCAAGCAGGATTCCTTTATTCTTCTTTTATTTTCTTCTCCCTCCCTCCTTCCTTCCTTTCTTTCATGTGTATTTTGGGGATTGAACTTAGAGTCTCCCACTTGCTAGGCAAGCATTCTACTACTGAGTCACAACCTCAGCCCTTTTAATTTTTTTTTTTTTGAAACAAGGTCTTGTCAAGTTTCCCAGGCTGGCCTTGAACGTGGGATCCTCCTGCCTCAGCCTCCTCAGTAGCTGGGATTATAGGTGTATGCCATCATGCCCCTCTTGGACTCCTTTATTCTTAAGAACAGAAACTCAACTCAAACTAGCTTAAGCTCAAAAGTTCAACAAGTAGAAAAGACCTGGAAAGCTTGAGGACAAGTAGATTCAGGGCTCAGGGGGCTCAGGACACTTTACTCTCCATCTCTGCTTCCTCATGTCTTGGCTTTGCTCACAAACCAGCCTTCCCCACTCATCCAAGGCCTTCAGCAGATCCAGGTTTATATCCTCCTAGCTTCCTGTCAAGTGGGAAGACAGCTTCTCCTTCCAATGATTCCTTCAAAGATCTGAGAACTGATTCTCATTGACTGAGCTTGGGGTCTTATGGCTCCTGAACATACATTATTATAACCAAAGGGCTATAATACATCGATGGACCAGGTCTGGTCCACATGTTATTTCCGCAGATAGAGGGATGGATCAAACCACCATGACCTATGGATTTAGAGTTTGAGTGTAGTCATTCCTTAAAGGAAAGGCCATCTGGGTGTTACCAGAGGAAGTATGAATGGAGATAAAACCATCAGACATGTGCTAAAGAAATTAATTGGAAGAGCAGGATTTGAGACTGGACACTGACTACCAGATCCTTATGTGACCGATGGCAGTTCTGCTACACACCTGCAAGTCCTCCCATCAACTGTCTATATACTTATGTGACCTTCATCCTAAAGTTCTCCTTTCATTCCCATCTGCTTTCAGGAAGAATCAGGAATAGACAAGGGAGAAATCAGGCAGTGGTTGAAATCTCAACTAGCCAAAAATCTCTGAATTTTCAAAGATCTTTTATTCTATTGGTCAGGCCTTCAATTATTCCATCAAATTTTTCTTTATTTCGATAGGCCTTGAGAAATCCAATGCTGTGACTATTTTTCCAAGGATATAAATATTACAAAAACAACAATAACAATAAAAATCAATGACTGTACTCACGTTGCTCTCATAGCTAGTGACACTTAATCCCCAGTATGATAGAATTTGAAGATCAGACCTTACCTTCAGTGATGTATGAAGCAGGAAGTTTAAGAACTAACCCCTGCTCACATCCCTCAGACATTAAAGAGCAGAGATTCCTAATTTGGGCCCATGAGTGCTAACTTTAGAGGTGAACATATTGCCAGAGGTTGTATGCAAAATTCTCCATGTCTGTGCCTTTCTTTTCTGGGGAGGATGATAACTCTTACTGGCACTCCAAGGAGATCATGATCAAAAGGGTTCAAGAATCACTGCTCCAGAGAAGGAGGGATAGAGAAGGGAAGAAGATAAGGAGAGAGGAAGAGAGGAGAGAGAGGCCATCTGTGAGGAAAGACTCCCATTGTGTGCAGGGATCCAAGGCACAAGGGTGACTCCAGCCAAGCTACACTTTCCTTGAAACTGTTTCCAGCTATTGAGATTCTAGAAAGTATATTCTTGGATGACTGGGCTTTTTTTTCTTGTTTCTTTCTTGTTCCTTTAATGCTAAAAAAGGAGTCTATAGCATGTTGACCACATTAAATTAGCCACTGCCTGTCCCCCAATGCCATCCTTTCCCGCAGGATATGTTGAGCAATGTCTTGAAGAGGTCTGCTGAAGATTTGGCCTTCCGGTGAAGTAGGGTTGACTCCAGTGCCCTCTGCTTCTTTTGTACTCCCTCCTGAACCCCCATCCTCCAAATGTGTGTCTCCTCCTTCAAGACCCCCATCTGCATGCATCCCATTGCTCTTGTTCACCTTCATCCTTACCAAAGGGTTAATTAATAACCATGGGGTGCTTGGTATAAGAAGGAACCCATGATTGAATTTTAAGAGAAAGTTATCAAATAGATTGGAAAGCTCTCCAGGATTTAAAGGAAGGAAGCTTTGATGGTTGAATGCTGTCACAGGAAGTAACATTTCAAGGCACTAGAGACTCTCAAATGAGACCATAAAAATGTCCACTGCTTCCTAGGGGGAAAGTATGTAGTACTTGGGTCACAATGATGGATCAGGACTTCCTGATAGTCACTTGATTTCACTAGTTATTACTTCTTTCTCTGTCAAGCAGAAGATTGCATTAGACTTTCTCCAATGTTCCCCCAAGCTCAAAATATTAGAGGGTTGAGTGAGAATAAAGAAGCTACTGAGAAGTAGATTTAGACTCAATGCATAAATAAACTACCAATAAACAGGAATACAGAATGGGAGTTAGTGAACACCCTCTCATGGAGACATTGATTTAGAAGTTGAACAAGCCACTTGCAAAGGATGTTATAGCAAGGATTAGTGTGTGTGTGTGTGTGTGTGTGTGTGTGTGTGTGTCTGTGTATCTGCTAGCTACTGATCAGTAAGCACTGAATCATGACATGCTGACTATTTCTGCTTTAGTGAGTCTGCACTCTGGACTCTGGTAATATACCTGTGTATAATGGCCAGGTATAACACAATAGGGAGTTTTTGTTTTGTTTTGGTTTTTCTGTGGCAAACTAGAGAATATGTGCCCTAACTAAAGGCATTCAGTATTAAAACTATACCCATTCTGTGAACTAGATAAAATAGATCTACAAACTGAACTTGATCTTGATCATGATGGTAATCCATGGTCCAAATACTAGTAAAGGTTGATTGAATATTTACTATGGCTGACATGGTTCCAGGTGCCTTACACATATCAATCTCTTATTCCCTTAATTAAGGCACTTTTATTAAGGACAATTATTATCTTCATCTTACAAATGAGAAAGCCACAGCATAAAAGAGTTAAGTATGATGCCCAAGTCACCTGGCCAGCTGGGAAGTAATGTATTGTTCCTACAAGGACATTATTCAACCTGTTATGTAATGAACTTGTGCCTTGACCACAAAATTTCTGAATTTAAGAAGTGAAAGAGAGCTAGGTATCAAGTACAAAATTTAGTTCCATAGGAAATTAATAGGATTTACAAGGAAACAGTGGTTTCATGGTCAAAAATCTTTGGGAATTTCTGGGTTTAAAACGAGTTAACCTAGTTTAAAGACATGGTGTTTCCTTTACGTGAACCTTTTCTTCTTGGAGCATCTCTTTGACTAGGAATGTTCTGCAGAACAGGCTGGGAAAACCTGATCTGGGGCTCTCATCTAATGTTCACACATGAGGAATCTGAGAAGCTTGGAAAAGATAAATGAACCATCCAAGATTACATGGCTGATAAATAACAGACTGATTTAATAATAGTACTGTTAAAAAAAATCATGGGAATTTATAGCCTAGATTTGAAAGAGGACTCAAAGAACATCTAAACAATTAATTTTGTCAAAAGAGGAATAGAGCTCCTAAGAGGATAAGGTACTTATTCAAGGCTGTATAGACAAAGTCTGGAACACAATCCAGACTGTCAGCCTTCTCCTTGGAAGGGAATAAAGTGAAAATTAATTTAATTATGCCGATCAGAAATGATTGCCAGCCAATTGTTTCCCATGGAGTGTGTTTAAGAGCTTTTTAGAAACATCATGGGATCTTAACATGGTGAATACTGAGATGTTCCTGTGGGCTCAGTGAAGACGCGTTTGAGAGGTAGCCAACCATTCTACATTAGAACCTACGGAGCTTTGGCAACAATGCCTGTGGCCCTGCTCTGGGCCTACCCTAGAGGAATTAAAGCTACTGAGCATTTGAAGGTGAGATAGGATGCTGATATTTGTACTTCTTCTTCTTCTTTTTTTTTTTTAAGAGAGAGAGGGGAAAGTGGAGAGAGAGAGAGAGAGAGAGAGAATCAATTTTATTTATTTTTTATCAGTTTTTGCTTTTCCTCCATTTATTTGTGTATGTGGTGCTGGCGGGGGCACTCAAACCCAGGCCCTCATGCATGCCAGGCAAGTGCTCTAGTGCTGAACCACCACTCCAGCCCTGATATTTGTGATTTTTAAAGCTCCCCAGATCATTCTAGTATAGCCAGAGTGGAGACCTACTAGCCTAGTGCAAAAAAGGTATGGAGTTTGGGAGAACAGAGAGGGAGAGGGCAGCAGAGGCCTCAGGCAAGTGGAGCTCAGGTCATGAGCAGAGAGGAAGCTGTGGTGCTGATCATCTATTAAACACACACACATACACACACACACACAAACACTCACACACTCCTGTCATCTGTCTAGTCTAGTCTATGTCTAGAGGGAGAAAAACAAGTTGGTGTGAATAAGAACAGAGGTAAGATGAAATGAACAAAGAGATCACTGCCAGGTCTTGGGTTCAGCTAAGTCTTGCAACATGGATATGCAAGAAATTCCATCAATATGGCCCTTTGATGTTCCAGGAGGCAAGAAGGACACTGAGGGCTCTTGCTAGCAGCAGCACTTATGGGTGAGAGCAGGTGATTGATAGATTCCATGCAAATTGTCCTTGTTTCGCCAATTCAGTGAACCAGTAATAACTGTGATGCATAGACCCCCCTGTGGATGGGTGCATCTTATCAACCTGGAGCGCATCTCCTGCCCTGGATAATGCTGGTCTACCACACTAGTGTCTATGTTTCTTGGAGTCTTTTCAAGCCTTCCTTGCCATATTTGGGAACTGATTTTTTTTCTTCATTTTGAATATATAACCATCTCAACAATGGCTTCTGTAATAATGACCTTCTTGTGTCTAGTGGATTGCCAAATCTGGCCATGACACAGCTGATTATGAACTTGTGACTCAGTGGCCGACATTTTAAGAAAACCTTTAACCAGTTCCAATAAGAGGCCAGCAGCCAGCATCTTCTAGCAATTACTGTAATTTGTGTATTAAAAAAAAAGAAATCACAATGCTCAGACTTCTCCAAAAGATTCTTAACTAACCACACAAGGATCGTCTCATTTGTAAGGGAGACAGCTTCTTATCCTTCACCTTTGCTCATGGGGAGTCTCAGAATGAAGTACTATCTGAGATAAAATTGTCTTTTAACTTTTTAATTTAGCTATCCCCTGCTCCAGCTGGAACCCAAGAGTTAGTATGCACAGTCTGTCTTCCAACTAAACTGCCTGATTGTTTATGACTCAGCTGTCCAGAGAGCCACAGCTGGTTTGGCAATGATTTTAACAGTCTCTCCCCGCCCCCTTCCCTTCCCTTCTTCCCCTCTTTCCCTCTTCCTCCTCCCCTTTCCTTTCCTCTCTCCATCCAGAAGTTCCCTCCCTCTCCCCCTCCCCCAATCCAGTTCCACAGTGAATCAATAGCCGGTTCCTTCCAATTGGCCTCAAACGGAGCCAGAGGGAAACTCCTAGTTCTCTGGCTACAGGCTTCGGCTGGGGAAGCTGCTTATAAGGTCAGTGTCCCAAACTGAAGCAGACAGACAGCAGTACAAATAAACAGCTATGGGGAGACAGACACGGAGTCAGGAAAACCCCTACATGACTAGACTATCAGTTTCAGCAGTGCTGTGCCTGGGAACACCAGTTTCAAATCCGTGACATTAAGGCCAAAGAGTTTGCCTTGGAATAAGTATGGTTCTCAAGTCTTTTCTCCTTAGTGACCATATTTTGTTAAAGAAAATTCATCTGTGGGATGGGTAGGAGTCAGTTTCAAGCAATCAGAAAAAGTTATACGTTTCTAGGATTGAGTTAATTGAGGTGAAAAGACAAGAGCCTGAACTAAAGAAAGACAAAGTGATAGGGGGAGGGGTCGTTGTGGGTGTTTGAGACCATAGATGCTCATTTAAATCCTTGTTCCAACTGCAGTTCGTTATGATAAATGTTGCCAGAGTTGGATTTATCATAAAGCTATTGAGTCCTATATTTCAGGACCCTTCCCTAATAGAGACACAGGTAAAGGGCACTGTGCTTATATGGTCACATGCTGTTGTAAAATTTGCAAAATAAAATGTTTTGTTTTTATCTTCTTCAAGAGGGATACCCAGCTTGTATCAGCTTCAGACCCTTAAAATCTGAATCAGAGCAACTGGGAAAGGTGTCCAGGACTAGGCAGGTGGGTGAAAGGGATTGCTTTGGGGTCCATATTTGTTTTCATTGATTCAAGACGAGAGAAAGAAGTACCCTGGTGTGGGGTCCAGCTTTTCATTCTCAATGGTAACTTAGGGCTCCCCCTTCTTCTTCCAGACCCAACTCCCTTGTGCTCCTCTAAGCTACTCAGTGTACCCCTATGATCATGGTTCTTATATTAGAAGTAAATCAGAGAAAGAGCACAGGCCTTTCAATAACATTCAATAAATGCTAGTCGTAGTGGACAATTTTGTGTGCTCAAAATAGAACCCCCTTTGTTTTAGGTGGTCCTAAAACACCTGCCATCCCTGGCCATGACAATTGTCCCTAGGTGGTTTGATTCAGGTCTTTCGGTTCTTTCCTGGGTTATTTGAACTGGAGCAGGTGAAGATGACTTCTTTTCTTTCTGTTCACAGGACTTTGAAAGGATATGAACTATGGCTGGTCACAGTCAGCTCTCCTGCCTTGAGGAAAAAGAAATGGAGATAGATAGTAACCCTTCAGTCCTTGGCTTCAGTGTCCCAGTCCACCTTCCTGTGGGTTTACAACCCAATGCATTTTTCCCCTCTCTTCTTGAGAAAATTGCTATCTTTTGCAACCCAAATCATCATGACTCATACATACATCTTTTATCTGGAGTCATATTTGTCATGGAGAAATCTTTCAACTGTTTCTCTTTTATTCCACCAAAGCTCCCTCTTGGGTATACTCTGCAGAATCAACCTCAAAAATAAAAATTTAATTACTTTAATGAGCACAACATGAATAAATTACTACATATCTTTAAGTGTTTCAACTCAACTACATATGGAGCAACTACTAGGTCCAAGGCAACTGTAGCCCATCTGTACCAGGTGAACACCTGGAATCTGATGGTGCCTATACTGCAAATAAACCTAGCATAAGTTTCCCACACTTGATTGCTGACAAGTTAACATTGGTTAACTCATGTTAACTAATGGAGGACTTTAACTTCAGGGATGTAGTAACTGGTAGTTATATGCTAGGTTTAAGATTTATCTGAACAGCAATTTACAAGCTAAATAATGGAACCAACCCAGATGTCCCTCACTGGATGAATGGATTCAAAAGCTCTGGTATATAGAAAAATTACTCAGCTATTAGATATTGCATCAATTGAAGATAAATGGATGGCATTGGAAGAAGTCATGCTGAGTGAAGTTAGCCAAACCCAGAGAGTCAAGGGCCGAATGGTATCCCTCATTTGTGGAGGCTGAACCTAAACCTAGGCTCAGGAGGAAAGTAGACAAACTCATGTATTAGATCCAGAGAACAAAAATGCAAAACGTTAATATTTATGAGATACAGCTGCAATATACTACATAAGATATTTGAACAAGCTATGCTGCATACCTGTACAAAAACGTAAATGTTTAATTCCACTGTCAAATATTTTGAAGAATAACAAGTGATGATAGGAAGGGAGGAGAAGGGGAAATGTTGGAACTGAGATTAAGCAAAGTACATTCCAAGCAGTTATAAATGTCACTGTATATACTATAGCCATATATTAAAAAAATTTTCATAGGTATAAGAATTATGCCAGTGTATTTGGATTTTTTAGGAACAATATAGGACCCAGAAAGAAGGCAAGGGATCAGGGGATGGGAGGAGGGAGGTAGAGGGAAGTGGGAGGAGATATTGAAAAAATTGTATTGCTGAATTGTGTGCATTCAGTTATATGTAACAACTAATCCCAACATTATGTAAAACTATAATACACTAATAAAAAACAGATTTATCTGAGCAGGATATAGTGGCACATGCCTGTAATCCCAGCAGCTTGGGAATCTGAGGCAGGAGGATCTCAAGTCCAATGTCAACATCAGCAATTTGGTGAGACCCTCAGTAACTTAGTGCAACCCTGTCTCAAAAAAGAAAAAAAAAGAAAGAAAGAAAGAAAAAGAAAGAAAAAAAGCAAAAGGTAAAAAGAAAGAAAAGAAAAGCCTAGGGTATGTTGCTCAGTGGTTAAGCACCACTGGGGTCAATACCAAAAAAAAAAAAAAAAAGAGAGAGAGAGAGATTATCTGAGAACTTGAAGGACATATTGACCATCACAAAAGTTAAAACATAGAACTGGCTGTGTTGAGCAAATAGCCTAAAATTATTCAACAAGAGACAACTGTTGCTATTAAGGCCATCTCGGGCAGTTGTTTCTTGTATTGACAGAATTGTAAGATTACAGGTCCTCTGAACATCTGAGGATTCTAATTCTGACCCAATAAATTGCAGTTTTACAATACATAAATGCATCCCACAACTCAAATTGTTTTCACCAACACTCAAATTGGTATTGTTGAGAAGAGGAACTTTCAATTAGACTGTTAGAAATGACTTATAGCTACCTTACAAATAGTGTTAATGGGTGCTTTATTAAATGATACTCTTAAAGAACTTGAAAATAGTCTTTTTCACAAGTGGCTTACATGTTGAATATATATTCAACTTGAAGCCCAATTTTCACAAAAAGCTTGCTATCCAAGATTTCACAAACTACATACTAGAAAAACCCAAATTATAGAGTGAGTGGCAAATGGCAAGCTACCCTGAATAAAGCATTGGTCTGGAATTGAGAACTCCTAAGTTATTATCTTAGTTCTGCTCCTAAATTACTGCAATTACTCTGAGCCTCAGTTTCTGCATCGATAAAATGACAGGGTTGAACTACATAAAAACTATTTATGAGCTATTATTATGTACTAGGCTTTGTACTTGGAGCTTCATATACATTATTATATCACCATTTATTTCTCCCATTAATTCTTTTATTAAGTAATGCTTTTTTTTTTTTGTACCAGGATTTGAACCCAGGGGCACTTAACCACTTAACCACTGAGCCACATCCCCAACCCTTTTTAATTTTTAATTTGAGACAGGGTCTTGCTAAGTTGCTTAGAACCTCACTAAATTGCTGAGACTGGCTTTGAACTTGTGATCCTCCTGCCTCAGCCTCCCAAGACACTGGGATTACAGGCATGTGCCACCACACCTGTCCTAAGTAATGCTTTCCATGCTTTATTCTGTTAAGAGTAGGAAACTGGAGCACAAAGAGACTAAGAAACTATCCCAAGACTACAGAGCAAAATTTAAAACTGGATAGACCAGGTCCAGAGCCCACACAAAGCCACACTACTTGAGACAATCTCAAAGATTCTCCCAATTATAAAGTATTTTTTCTTTCTTTTCAAGAAAGTGAGGGACAGTGAGAGTGAGAGAAAAAGATAATCAGTTTTATTTAGTTTTTCATGTGGCTTTTGTAGCTTTAACACTTTGCTGTGTATGTAGTACTAAGGTTGGAACCTGCATCCTTGAACATGCCAGGCAAGTGCTATAACCACTGAGCCCCTGCGCCAGTCCCCCTGTTTTTTCTTTTTGCTATTTCTAACTAGCAATTTGTTTCATGATAAACAGGGTTTCAATATTGATATATTTGAAGAACAGACTGGATTAATTTCCATTCAATCCAAGTGTAATAAAAATGTGAACTCAGATCTATTTACTCAATTATAACTGTCTCAGAATTAATTCTTGGCAAAATTTAAAAATACTAGTCAATAAAACATCAATGGCCATTTGATTCCGTAACTTACTTTACAATTCATTATGATCATGTTGCATTTAGATGAACTTTGTCCCAGTTAGTAAAATCCTAATTCGAACCCAGTCCTCCATCCCATCTGCTCACTTCACTCCAGTCACCATAGACACAATCTGACTATGCGGTCTCACTGGTCACTGTTGGTCGTGGTGATTTTAATTCTCCTTGCCTTCTCCAAAAAGGAAACTGGGATTCCAGGTGAACCATTGACAAACAGAGTTAAATCTTAGAGTCCTTCTAACACTGTTTAAGGGTGTGAGGATTGGTGCTACAGACAAATACAACTCATAGCCCGCTGTCTTCAGATGCTCCAACAGCAAGCATGCAAATGAATAAGAAAAAAAAAACACAGGAATAAAGGGAAAATGGTACGTTAGATATGAAGGGGAGACAAAGAGGGAGGTCTAGGGTGGGAGAGAAAGAGAGAGGGAGAGGGAGAGGCTGAGAGACTGCAGTGTAGCCAGGATAGATGGAGAAGTAGAAGAGGAGGATAAGAGGACTAGGAGGAGGTCCAAGGAAGGGAATGGATGGGATGTGCTACTTTCTGTGCTTCTAATCCAAATCTCTAGTTAAACAATGGAGAATTCCATCAGGAAAGGTTGTCATGGGGAGGAATTACATTGCTTTTATTCCTTACCATGTCCTTGGTGTCTATGACAATGCTTGACACAGAGTAGATATTCCACGAATAGCATTGAACACTGCACTCAGTCCACACAAATGACGTGTTGAGGAGGCCCACACTGCAGTAACTCCCGCTGTCCCACTCACCCTCAGGCGCTCCAGTGTTCATTCTTTTGTCGAAGACGGTTAAGCCTGTATTGAACATGGATGGATAACAACCATTTGCACAGTCCTGACATTGCTTTAGGTATTATAAGCAACCTACAGAGGATTTACAGTATGCAGAAGGGTACGCATAGGTCACACAAATATTACGCCATTTTATAGAGGTAATTGAGCATCCTTGAGGAATTCTGGAACCAATCAATCCCCCCACCTTGGAGCCAAGGAAGGACTGTATTTCCTACAACTAGAGAATTAAAAGGAATATTAGAAAATGTGATACTAAACTCCATATTGAACAGATAGGGAAACTGAGGCATGAAGGAGTCAAGAGTTCAGTTGCCCTTGTCACATGCTCATTACTAACAGATGGAAAAGCAAGCCAAATCTCTTTCTTAGTGTGTTGTTTATCATATCCCATGATCTCAATTCATCAGGATTGTTACGCCTTTCATGACTAAGTCCCAAGTATCTCTAGTACACCATTGCAAAAGATATAGGAAAGAATACTGAACATGGGGTCAGAACATTCACAGACCCCAGCTCTGAGCCGTGGTAACTGTTGATTCACTCCTCTGTCTTGTATTTGAGGGTGGGGTTGGGGTATATGTTGAGCTGAGAGGGTGGTAGGACAAATGGGGATGGAATGGTTAACTTGTCAAGTTTTTCTTTTTTATCTAAAAATACATTTATGTTCATTAAATTAACTCCACCACAGTAACTGTAGATAGATCATTGTTTGTTATTTGATCATTTGGGGGACAGTTATTTGTGCTTTGTTTTATAACCATTTTAATAGTCTAATGAATTTATCAATTAGCATTTAATTGTTAATCAACATTGCTTGAAATGTTTGCACATACCTCACAACGAAAAAATCAAAATATTTAAATATTGATTATCAGTACAAACACACCTAAGTATTTGATTAAAACCACAGCTCAAATAATAAGCTATATTTAGCATTTAAACGTTTCAACCAAAAAGAAACACGTGCTATTACATTGAAGAAAAGTCAGTCTGGACCCTGAAATAAAACCTAGTTCCCCACATGTTAAAATCATAGATTTAAGTACCATTACTTTATTTTCATTTCCTCCCAGATTTACCTCTATGAAATTCCAGTAATTTTAATATTTTTATATCTCATCACACTGAAATAAAAAGACAAGTCTCAGGGCTGGAGAGGTGGCTCAGTGGTAGAGCACTTGCCTGGCATGCGCGAGGATCCCGGCTGGAACCCCAGTACCACATACACAACTAAGTGTCTCTCTCTCTCTCTCTTTAAAAAATAAAAAGAAGAGAACCAGTCTCAGAAAAGGCAGTAAGTGGATGGACGTTGCACCTGTTAGAGTATCCAAAGCATTTCTCACTTTCTGGCTTCTCAGCCAAGCTTTTTTTCATAACAACAAATCATTTGTTACATGATGGGAGTTTAATTTTTGGTCTTTCACACAGATTTTAAATTTCCAAACCTAGCGCTTTTCTGGAAAATGATTTATTCTTTAATTGAGCATGGCTGGTAGGAGCTAATGCATTGTCTTGCCATTTTGATATATTGATTCTGCCTATTAGCATTACAGAAAGCCAATATAAACCTTACTGGTATTTTATTTAATGGACACCTTATTGGTATTTTATTATACTCATGAGGGCCTTCCATGGCAGACTTTGCAATCTGTATGCTGTGTCATTCTCTATTGTTTATGTGAATTGCAGGGTGCCCAGATCTAGATCCCCTCTGCCCTGGGTCACTTGGAACCTAAAGAGTTCAGAAGCCCTGGGGGCAGGGAGGTCTGGAAAGGGGCATCATACATCATAGAAAGTGCCATGAATTCTGGGTGGGAAGAAAAATGTCACCACTTTCTATGTGTTCCATGAGATGAAAAGTCTGGGAAGCTCTGGTAGGGAAGATTCTTTTCTAAAGCCAGGAGGGGTGAAGTCTTTGAAGCCATTTCTTTTTTCCAGGACATAAGGCTAACACATACTTTTGGAACACATTATGGCGCACCCCTTCCATTTGATTTTTTCTGTATGATCCCGGTACTGATGAGCAGGAGACCCTGCTTTGCTAGTTCTGATCGCTCATTCTTGTTCTCCTTGTAGTACTGTACCTGTTCTCCTTAGAAGTACCCACAAATCCTTCTGTTCATACTTTCCTGCTAAAACAGAAAATAAAGGTGTCTAACTATGAGAGAGAAGGAAGCAAAATATTCATGTATAATTATACCTCCTTAATTTATAAAATCATTAAGAAATTAAATATGCCTTATATTAACTTTCTTTGTATTATAGCTACATTATTTAAATATTTTATATATTAACTACACTTTGCCTATCTTTAGAAATTTATCATTTTTTCCTAGACAATTCCACTTGCAACCTATTTGGATGAAACATTTATCTATTTTCTTGTGTTTAACCTGGCTAACGGAAGCATCTTTAAATTGGCTCTTTTGTCCTGGGAATGTTGCCCATGCTATTTTATAAATGCATGCATGTTATCTGGAAGCGCAGGCTGGCTCAGACCCATCCTGATTTTTCCCTGACCTCACGATATGGAATAAACTACTTTCGAAAGGCTCTTGGTGCACATTAGTGGGGAAGGTAAGGGAATTCAGATCTGCGCACTAACAATACACAATGAGAATGGGTGGGGCTGGAGGAGAAACTGCAGCAGCTGCTGCTCTGGGTCCAGTTTTTGTACTAATGAACAAAACTGGAAAATACATGTGCATGTTAAAAAGGTCATAAGTTCACATAGAACTTTGCACTTTAGTGTAGCATGTTTCAGACATTTTCCCACTTTTCTTACAGTATGTAGCTTTATTAACCACTGGTATTCCCTTCTACACTGACATCAGTAATGACAACAATATTCTATGATCCCATCATCCCCACCATGACCCAAAATTAATTTATTTCAAGTTTTGTAAATCCTGCAGGTTTTGTTTTTGTGCAAGTCACTTGACTTAATGTCTTTAACACAGGGATGGTTTTCTAAAGCAACAGGTGGTTGAAAGGACTGAAGGAAATACTGGAACAGGTCTTGGAAATGAAAGCTTTTTTTTTTTTTTAAACAGAGAAGGACAGTAAGAGAGAGAGAGAGAGAGAGAGAGAGGGAATCAATTTTTATCAAGTTTTTCACATGGCTTTCATTGCTCTAACACTTAATTGTGTACGTGGGTGCTGGGGTTTGAACTTGTGTATTCGCACATGCCAGGCAAGCGCTGTAACCGCCGAGCCACCGCTCCAGCCCATGAAAACTATTTTTATTACATACTCCTACTAAATTTAACTCTCACATTATTTTCTCAAGGCTCCCGGGACACACATATTTTCCTATTCCTTTATCTTCACTATACACCCTCCTTCTAAAATGCCCTTTCTCCATTTGTACCCGCTGAAACCAGACTCAGCTTAAATGCTGACATCTTTGGGGGCAGTCTAAGGTTTCCAGGCAGGATGAGTTCCTTCCTTGCTGGCCCTCAGGAATCTCTCAATGATTCTCCTTTTAAAATGATTGGAATATGTGTGTTTTGTGTACACATCAACACATAGGTTGTATGCAATTTTGTAACTTACCCTTCAATTTGTTCTAACCTCATTACACTTAAGCTGAGCCAAATTCTTCATCATAGTCCCTGGAAATGGGCTAGTAGACTAGAGTCATCTCACTAATTTGCAGGAATGGGGGAGACAGAAAGAGAGGGAGGAAATCCATTCCAAATCCCATATATTCACTCAGTAGGAACTGCACTGAATCCATGTTCTTTACATAAAGTGGAAATGCTACTTGGAAAGTACCCCAGTCTGAAATCCAGCTGTATAATAAGAACCACGTTGCTGATGTCAGCAGCTCGGAAAGCTGTAGCCTGTTGAAAGTCTTTGGGTCTCCAGCATCCACTCATATTTATAGTAATTTTGCTTTTTTGCCCTTAAAATGACACATCATCTTAGAATTTCAAAGAGAGCTCCCAATCAGGGAGGGCTGGGTTCATTTAAGGGCTCATGGGGGTGTCTTGTCATTGAAGAAGTAGCCATCAATGAGGAATAGAGTTACTTCAGAAAGTACAAATCCACAGATTTCCTTAGAATTAAGATCTCTGGACAGTTCTCAGACACTTGAGGAAGTCAAAGTCTTTGGAACCTGACAAATATAAGTGGAAGGGGGAACTTCTTTCACCCGTGACCAGTCAAACAGTAGTTAACTGGACTTGACGAAACATCCAGACACTTCCAAGAAACGTACAAGCTATGGATCGCCAGTCTTGAAATGGAGGTGTACATGTCTCGTTGGAGACTGCAAGACAAATTATATGAAAAAAGTACTTAATATCTCTCTGATTCTGTTCTGGAATCAGACAAATGACATGAAAATGGTCATCTGTTATGGATGAGAATAATAACCTCATGAAGTAATTTTTATCCTGAATTCAGATCCCGTCTGCTTCTCCCGTCCCTCTTTCCACATGTTGTAATGGGATAAATGATGTTTTCAATCAGGGAGGGATGGGAAAAATTAAGAAGTTTAGGAAAAGTATATCCTGAATTTCCAAAGTGTCTAGGTCAGTCCAGAGTCTAGTCAGAAAGTGCATTCATCCTGCCTGGATATTTCCATGGACAGCGGAAGCAAGGCAGGGACAGCTGAGAACGATTACACTTGTGACCCTTTCCCAGGGAGATCCTAAAGTTGAGGGTACTTGGAGGCTCACAGCTTGTTACCATTTTGCCTTTATTTCTCTGGGTAAGCAGTCATGCTGAATGAATTTGTGATTCACTTAATAAACACTTGGGGCAATGATTTCTTGCTTCCCTGGGCCATGTTTTTAAATCTGGTCTACACCACCCTTCAAAATATGAAAGAAAGAAAAAAGCCTTAATAAACTAAATGACTGTTTTTCTCAACATGGGTGAAGAATGTTTTCATTCTGTATGTGTTATGGAAAAGAGTTTGGTGTACACTAAATTAAGAGTCAGCCCTACCTGCCGTGGAGTGGTTTACAGAGAGAATTACTACATTTCAAATGGTTTGAAAAGTATAATAAAGTCTAGAAATGTAAGGTCATATTATTCTGTCTCTTCAGCCCATTACTTGACTATTTTCCTAAGAACACTGCTGTATGGGTAAGAAAACCCCATTCTATTTCCCCTCAAGAATGTTTGTTCACCTTAGATATATATATTCTTCCTCTTTTGAAAGTTGTTATATAAAACTATATGTTATAACATTGCATACTAATTAAAAAGAAAAAACAGAAAATGTATATTTTGCTTATATTGAAACTAAATCATTTTTTGGCCCTGTCATAGGAGCCCCTGCGCTCATGGGCTTTGGCCGACTTCATCCGGATGCTACTCCAGTGAAATATCCAGATGGCTCAACTAACCAGGTTCTTCTGTGATCATCAGTTGTTTTGCAAGGAGAAGTCTCTTGGCCTTATGCAAATCCTATCACATATTAATTGACACATTTTATTGATTTTTAACAGAAAAAAATAATTTCTGAAAGCAGAGTTTTAGTTTTCGTGGAAGGACAGTATGTAAAGTTTTCTCAATGCTACGTGGAAAGCGGCTTAGTAGAGATCATTGGGGTGACAGAGCACATTGCATGTAAAATGTAGAAAGATTGAAGTTCAGAGTCATTGGCTTTGTGGCACCATTCTCTCATATATTTATACACTTGTGAACACCATTAATCCTAGAGTGAATCAATAGTTCAAGTATTGTCAAATAGCCAAACAATGCTTCACTCAAGGTCTTGGCACCTGAGCTTTCTGCTAGAAATTCAATATACACATCACATCCTTATTTCATTTCAGAAAATGGAAAGAAAAAAATCAGAATCTGCTGACATCATTAGCATCCCATAGTGGATAATGCATTGCTGAGTGTTTGCAGTAAGATGTGGACGTGACTTTCCTGTGAAGGAATTTCCTAGACTTGGTTCATACACACGAGTGCCCATGCCAAGGAAAAATAGAGTACAACACGCATGCTTCGTGTGGCCATTTAAGCCTTATTTAAATAATCTCAGTAGGTGTTTTTAATTGAGCAACTATGAAGTGTTCTGCATACTGCCATTTTAATAGGTCTTATTTTTCAAATATGCCTAGTCCATCTCCTAGGACTTACACTTTAGGCTTTGCTTTACTTTCTCATCGACTATGAGGAGCTCTTTCATTTTATTTCCTTCTATCCAGGATCCCTTTTCTCCTATGGTAGCTTTCTATGATTTTCCTTTTTGCCACCCTACTGGCTTAGCTTGTGCAGTGAATGAGCGTCCAGGATTTATTGTTCTTGTGGTGGTGCTGGGTATAGAACCTACTGATAGTGATATTAGTTGTATGAAACAAGCAATAAATTGTAATGTTAGCAGTTATACCTATAATGGTCATTTTAGTGGAGATAGCTTGTTTCATTTTGGTTTTCTTTCCTTGCCTCTCCATTTACATATGGAGACTTGACACTTCCTTGCTCTATGTGGATGCGGCCCTGGCCAACTAGAACATTCCACCCAGAGCCATGGTCACTAACTCAGGGCTGGATGTGTGAGCCAGTCACAGCAGTGAAACTCCACAGCAGGATTTTCACAAAACTCTTGGGATCTCTTTCTCCTGTGGCTGATCAGCTGAGAGGATGTCTCAGGATCCATCTCACCAGCTCATAGGGACAGTCAGCCTGACAGTGAAATCAGTCAGAGGAACACAGACACAAATGATTTAGAGAGAAACCATTGTGGGGACCTTGCATGAACCCTGAAATCCAAATGTACGTGAAACTAGACCTATGTGCTTAAGTGAAGTTGGCCTGGGTCTCTGGCACTTGCTACTAAAAGAGTCTTTGCTGATATAGAAGTTGCTGAGCCATTTATTGATCACTGATGATGTCCCATGGCCTAGGATAAGTGCCTTAATAGATGCCATCTCATCTATTAATCCACACCAGGTCCTGTATTTATTCTCATCATATAAATGAACAAACAGAAAGGGGTAAAGGAATACCGAGGTCAAGCAGCTGGTGAGTAATGTCAAAATCTCTGAACTAATCTATGAATAAGATTGAATTTTATAACATCACCTCAGGGAAATGCAATCCACCCTCTGTATCACTGGGTTCTGCATCTATGGATTCAACCAACCCTGGATTAAAGCATTTAGAAAGAAAAATTCCTTTTCTTCTGAACATGCACTGAATTGCGTGTGTACTGAACTTTTATCCTGGTCATTATTCCCTAAATACAGTATAACAGCTGTCTACAAAGCATTTGCATTTTCTTGGGTGTTATAAGTAAGGTAGCAATGATTTAAGGTGTTCAGAAGAATACATGTGGGTTATATGCAAATACTACACAGTTTTATGCAAGGGACACGAGCATCTGCAGATTTTGGTATCCATGAGGGGTTCTGGAACAAATCCCCCAGCAATATGAAAGGACAATTGCATTCAGACTAGAAGTGGTCTCTAGCTTATCACAGAGGCACTGGGAGCCTCGATTTAGGCCTCCTGGAGCTTTGGAGTCTTTATCAAATCTTTCTTGGCTGAGCTGACCATAGATGAAATTTTAAAAAAAACAAAAACAGACAGAATTTTGCTCACTAAGCCAAGGATCAGCTAGAGCCTTGTGTTCTCCGTAAGGAACAAGGCTGAGGACAGTCCACTCCAAGGCTTCCTTGAAAACACAGTATGTATGTCAGGTTATGGGTACCATAGTGCCTTACCTTCTAGAAGAAATAAGGTACCACCTGAGAAAGGCCTTGAGATAGCCCAAATGGGGTCAAATGGCTGGTGGAAGGATGAGGCTGAGGTTTACCCCACAGTGCACTCCAGCCAGCATCTGTGGTGTGCAATTGATTTGTCATGGTCTGGCCCAGGGCGAGGTGAGGTCATTGTGGTGAAGGTAAAAATCCATCCCAGCATGTTCATTGTGCCAGACCTGGGCGTGTTTGCCCTCTGCTCTGTTCCTTGCTCCTCCCCTGCCTTGTTGTGCCTCACAGGCAGCGGGGACCTCCCCTGTAGGTGCCTTTCCCAAGCTACTGCTTGAGCGGGCTTCTTCCTGAGCACAGGCATGGCAGAGTGTCAGACACTGGCGGTGGGGAGTCAGAGTAATTCAGGCCATTTCTGCTCTTCCTCTCTGTGTCACACTCATCCTCAAGCAACAGATGGGTCTCCTCCCTGCCTCCAGCTCCACTGCACAGACTCACCACGGCTCTGCTTCTGCCTCCTCACCCCAGATCCTGGATCTCTGCACACATTGTCTTTCTCTTTCCAACCTAGGAATCATAAACTCTTGGGCTGGAGAGGTGGCTCAGCAGTAGAGCACCTTCCTGGCAAACACAAGGAGCCTAGTTCGATCCCCAGCCCCGTATACACATCTAAGTGGATGAAAACCAAAAACCAGATTGAAAAAAAAATTAACTATTCTCTTTCAAAAAATAATTCTGTTGATACTAATTCTAGGTCACTGTATTACTATATTGTCCTCTCTTGATATCTCAGGCCCTTTATTAACCAGCTCCCTGTTTTACATAGTTAAATTCTTTGCTGTTTTCCTGATTAGCCAAAAAGTCCAATATGCAACCTCCATTTGAGGACCCTCATGTAGTCAGTGCTTAAAAATAAGTTGGTTGGGGCTGGAATGGTGGCTCTGCAGTTACGGCACTTGCCTGGCATGCGCGAGTACAAGGGTTCAAACCCCAGCACCACATACACATCGAAGTGTCTGAGGAATGAAAGTCACTTGAAAAACTAAATAAAAATGGCTTCTCTCTCTCTCTCTCTCTCTCACTGTCCCCTCTTTCTTAAAATAATAACAATAATAATAAGTTGGTTGGTTTGGACTCTCTTGCCAGCCTAACCCGTCCATTCACATCTTCTGCTTTCACAAGACAGTTCAGTGGAATCAAAGATCCTTTTCTCAGCCTTCTTTTAGCAGGCTTGTCCTCCTGCCTTCCTACTTACTCCTTTGCAGGCTGGTCTGAGCTGAGCATAGTAGTCTTTCCTGAAATCCTCTCTGTCTTCTCAGTAATCATATTAAGTATCTGATTTTGTGTGGGCAGGCAAGAGAAAACACACTTCCCTTTTCACTGAAGGATAGGCATCTCTTCATGACTCGTGGCTGCAATTGCTATTTTTTTTTTAATTTAAAAGACAAGTCTGATTTAGAGTGAAAACAGTGCATGTGTTTAATGGACTTAGCATACGAATTCCCGTTTAATGCATCGAACTTCAGGGATGGGTTTTCATTTGGGCGGAGGTGATTCACAGTATGCTTATACCAATGTCTTAAAAAGCATCCATCATTAAATTTAAAAAGATCTCTTTTAAACCGCTTCTTCAAATTAAAGTCAACTTGAAATCCTCTTTTGTGCCTGAGAGTCAGGAAATTCATTTTTAGCCTCAGCCTTACACATCTGCCCACCCTTGTGTCCAGAACTCCATGTTTTCTATCCAAATTTTTCTGGTTGGTTTGTCTGAACATCCCCTGCCAGATGGTTCCGCATGGGTAAGTGGGGTCCTGGGCACAGCTGACTGGAGCTGACTGAGCCAACAGGCTGCTTGGTGGAGTGTTTTGTTGGCTGTATCATCTGTAACTGTCGCTGGCCAGAGTGGGAGAACTTTGGGAGTAGCCACGGGAAGTGGATATTTCCTGACCAGCTCATCCCTTGCGGACTGCCCAGCATTTTTCTTGTCTACAACTAAAATGTTTTGCCTTGTATGTTCCTGCCCAGGGACTCTCGAGACAGTGGCTGGTGATATGGTTTATGTTTGTTTATTTGTTTATTTGCTTCAACTTGTGCCAAATGTGTCAAGAGATGGGTCCCTAATGCATAGATGTTGGTCCCAGCCTTTTAGGGATGTGGCCTCTTGGTTTCTGACCCAGGCTGCTCCACAGTAACCACAAGTGTCTGCAATCCCTACCCTTTAAAAAATCTTGGCTTGGTGCTTCTCTAAAAATATGAATCTTGTTCAGAAGACACTGAGTGGACATGCCTAATACACTTTTCCCTTCCTGTGAACCTAAGTAAGAATAAAAACAGAGTGAGGGCCACTCAGATCAGAGGTCCAAGGAGAAGATTGCTGTGATTGGAATGTGCCCCTCCCCCACACCCTTAGGTTGGAAACTTATTCCGCTACACTTATTTATTTATTTATTTATTGAGAAGGTGGATCTTCCAGAGGTTCAGGCCGTGGGCACTCCTCCTGATAGACTAAGGCCATTGTCCAGGAAGTGGGTTAATTCTAAAGAGGAAGTTGCCTTCCACCGTGTTACAGGACGACAAGCACCCCATCATCAGACACAGCCCCTCAGTCTTGGACTTTTAAGCCTCATGAACTGTGAGCCAAATGGACCTTTCTTATTTATAATTCACCCGGTTATGCTATTCTGTAATAGTTACAGAAAATAGACTAAGGAAATGATTGAGATGAAGCACCTTCCTTAGTACCCAGCACTGGTTCCCATTTCACTTCAGACTGTCGTCTAGGCAGGGCCACCATACCCGGCTCAACTCCAGGAAGCAGCATTTTCATAAAGTCTGATGCCATGCAGTGTGCAACCCACCCACCGGTGCATGGTGGCCTCATCTGGGGGACTGAGGCTTCTCTGACTTCTCTTGCTTCACCTAGACTTATAAAGACTTCTCTTGCCAGGTGTGGTGGCACATCCCAGTTGCTTAGGAGGCTGAGGCAGGAGGATTGAAGTTTAAAGCCAGTCTCAGCACCCTAGCAAGACTCTCTTTAAAAAGTATGATAATAATAGTAAGTAAATAAAGAGTTAGCAATACAGCTCAGTGGTTGAGCCTCTGGGTTCAATTCCTGGTGAAAAAAAAAAGAATTCTCTTATAGCTCCCACTTCCTTCCTGTTCAGAAATTTTCCTGCCAGCTGGCACAGTAGCACACATCTGTAATCCCAGCAGCTTGGGAGGCTGAGGCAGGAGGATGGCAAGTTCAAAGCCAGCCTCAACAACTTAGTGAGCCCCTAAGCAATTTAGCAAGACCCTGTCTCAAAATAAAAGGGGTTAGGGATGTGGCCCAGTGATTAAACACCCTTGGGTTCAATGCCTGGTACAAAAAAAAAAAAAAACCTGCCTTAATAAAGAGAGAGTGACCTCTACCTCAAAAACCTTGCACAAGACTGAATGAAGTGACAAAAAAGAGGTACTTACATTACTGGAGGGAGGGAGGGAGGAGTCTTCACTAAGAGCAATATAATGTTACTTTAAAGTTTCTGGAAATAAAAATTAATTGAGCTTAACTAACTTCATCCATGTACTGGGATGATCCCAGATATTAGCAAGGACTCCTGGGTCCCAGGTTTCCAAGCAAAAAGGACTAGCCTCAAACAATCATGCTGCAGAAAATTAGGAATTGTATGTGGCCTTAAAATGATTCTGACTTCTCTACAGTAATACAATACTTGAGTTGAGAATCATCACATTCATTACTTAGAGTCAGCCTCAGGAGGAAAGGCAGGAAGCATGGGGGGGGGCGGATACTGGAGGTCACAACAATCATCTTGAAGTGCCAGAGGATTCAGAGAGAAAGGATGAGGGAGCCACTCAAAGAAAGGAAGCTTATGGGGCCAGTGATGGAGGTAGCGGCTCCGTCCGTCCCCACCCCGTCTCCAGGAGGAGTAACTGGATTGGCCTTGAAGGGAAGGGTCTGAGAGTCCAGAGGCAGACAGGCTGGACATGAGAGATTGCGCAGGCGCTGAAGAAAAGTCAGGGATGCTGGTGGGATGGGGGATAAACAATTGATTGGGGAGTGAGAGATCGTGGGTTGGTGGGGTGGCATCACTACAGACCGCAGACCACAGAGGGCTGGGAAAGCACCCGCCTGCTGCTCAGAACCGTGGAATGCAAGTTTTCCACAGCCATCAAACAAAGCACGTCGGGGAAAGCCTGTTCTTCCACCCAGGTCACAACCTGATGGGTTCTTAAAACTTCTTTTTCTTTTCTTTTTTTCCTGCATGGTCTGGTGCTTCCCTCGCTATATAATTTCCCATGTGGGGACACACTCTGCTTTGCCAAATAAATAGTCCTTTCTTTAAAGGGTGTTCAGACTGGAACTTGTTTTCAAAACTGTGTTTGTCTCCCAGCAAAGAAAAATAGAGCATCTGAAAACGGGCGTCCTTCAAGGTAGGAAGCAAAGCAATCTGCTGGAGAGCAAGGCGTTTGCCACTGATAATTCACACCGACACCAAAGTTTGTTTTTTAAGGCTGAAGTCCTGGAACTCTATTCAAGTGGTGTTGGACGTTTAGTCAGGCTGTAGACCTCCCTGAGATGGTGTAAATTTCCTGACACAGCACCTGACCCTGGACAGGCTACACAGCTGCCGTAAGGCATAGACTTGACCATGACTTGTCTGTCATGGAGAGGGACAGAAGCTCCACTAACAGGACTTTCCCTCTTTTGATGCAATTTAGCATCTGCCTTTCCTCTTTCATTTGAACTTTCTCTTTGAATCTCATTTTAATCTCAGTATATCAAAGTACTTCTTCTAGACAAACACAAATAAATCTAATCATAGATCTTTTCCAAAAATGCTATGAACCTAAGATTTTTCTCCATCTCATGAATCCAGAAAGGGAGGAAGGGAGAGGAGCAAGACAGAGAAAGCTCTCTCTGGTGAAGGCTGGGAACTCGGATGGTCATGTACCATGGATGACAGCAGTCCCTAGAGGGTCCTGGCAGGAAGAGAGGGAAACACACTAGGAGACCAGGCAATGAGAGGTGGGTGGGGAGCAAGAGGGATGGAACTGATGAATGATTACCATCTTCCAGTAGATAAAAATTTAACTGAGACCTTTGGAAAGGGGAATGACATAGGAAAGACAGAGTTCCAGAGAGCTTCTTCCCAGAGAAGTGGGGAAATCCAGATCATGATTCAAAAACTGAAGCAATTTGGAAGCCAGGCATAAACCAAGGGCCCGAATCCAGCACCTCGCAACAGTCCAGGCCGAGAGCTGGTAACATCTGAAGGTCATATAGAACTTTACAGCTAGAACCGCCACAGAGGCGATCTGTTTCCTGTTGCCAGTCAGCAACTGGGGTGGCTTTACCCAGTGTGAGCAATGGGACATTCATGTCAGAAAAGCAAGACTTCTTTTTACAACACTTCATGTCTCTCTACAAAGCTCACCCTCCTCATTTCCCTGATGTCATATCCTGACATCCTAAAAAAAAAAAAATGGGAAAATTATATAACTGTCTGAAGTATTACAGAACACAAAATAATAAATAAGCTATGTAAATTATGAAACATGAATCATGATTCTCTTTGTTCTGTATCTTTATAGCTGCATTTAAAAAATTACATATTTCCCCTTATAATAGAAATCTAAAATAAAAAACAACGACAAAAACCCCTAAACCTCTGAGTGCCCTCTCATAAATAAACCTAGTTTATTACATCAGATTATACCTAGGCAACTGCTTTTAAAATAATAGTCAAAATTTTTTTGAGAGCCTGTTGTGTGTTAGGCACTCAAAACCGCCTACTTCTATCCACATTTTAGAGACAAGGAAACCAAAAGCAGACGTTAAATGGTTTATCCATGGCTGACCAGTTGCTAATTGTCAGACTTGAGACTTGAACTTAGGGCTACAAAATTCACAGTCCACGCTTTTGCTTACATATAGCACCTCCCCAGTCACCAATGAGTGAAATAAAGCACACCTGTGGCTGACACCTGCCCCATGGCCTGCTACTCTCCTGGGTGACACTCTTGTGTTCCAAATGGAAACGTTCTACTACACATCTTTGAATGTTACTAGGCTCTATTTCTCTTCTGCTCACATCCTGATCTTTGAGGAACAAATCCTCATGATCCCAGACACAATCTATAACCCACTCTTGATAAGTAGCAAAAATATCAAAATATAAAATAGTAATAGGGCTGAGGGAAGCCAGAGAAAGTATTTGTGCTCATAATAACTCAGTACAAAATCTATCTTCAAGACCCACAAAGAATTAAATCAAAACTTGGGTCGAAATATATAGATGGCTAAATGTGTTGAGGTTAATCTTGAAATTAAATATTGTAGAATCTCATGAGAGAAGAGTTCTTCTGAGCCCTCTAGTACTGAAGAGTGCCTTTTAAGAGCTCTCTTCTCTCTAAAAGCTAAGAGTTTTCTAGGGATTAATATCTTGTTTAAATCAAACCTGGGCTTGATGATAGAGACACAGTGACAAAAAGACTAAGTCATGCCATTTAGGAGATTATAGACTGGTTAGAGAAGTGAAAGCAAAAATATAAAAGGTTAGTTACGGTTTGCTTAAGAAGAAATATTTTGGGCTGGAGCAGTGGCTCAGCAGTTATGGCACTTGCCTGGCATGTGCGAGGACCCAAGTTTGAACCCCAGCACCAAGTACGTGATCAAGTGTCAGAGTCACATGAAAAACTAAATAAAATTGATTCTCTCTTTCTCTCTCTCTCCCTTTCACTGTCTCTCTCTCACTTTAAAAAAAGAAGAAATATTTTTCATTAAACAGTAAAATTACATGATGATTTCAGTAGATATACGAAAATATTCAGTAAAAATATCAATATCCATTCATATGTAAAAGAAGAAATAACTCAATAGGAATGAAAAGAAATGTCCTTTGAAAGAGTCTTTCAACCAAGTCCATTAAAAATTACATTTAGTTTTAAAATTTTGTAAACATCCTTCTTTAGTCTGGGAATAAAAAAAAATGTCTACTGTTGTACCTGCTATTCAACATTGACTTGGCAGCCTTAACCAACACCAGAGAATAAGCAAAGAAGTTCATTAGATTGGAAAGGAAGAGTTTAATTGTCATTCTTTGTAGCCTATTTGATTATTTGAATCAAACAGTTGAATCAATGTAAATAATAAAGACTTTAGCAAGGTAACTGTTCAAAATCAGCAAGAAAAACTTAATATAATATTTGGCAATTGTATATCACTTCATGCATTTCAAAGCACTCAGACATCTTCTTATTTACAAAAGCTTGCAAAAGCCCTGAGTACAATACATCATCATCATCATTATCATCAGCAGCAGCTGCTGCACGGTTCCCATTTGACAAGTGTGTAACTGAGTCAGAGAAACTGCACTTTTCCCTTTTTAGAAATTGAGGTATAATTAACATGGTAACATTCACATTTTTTGAGTATTGCCCTTCCATAAGTTTAGACCAACATATAGTCATATAAGAACCACAGTCCAAATGTAGGGCTGCTACTTACGCCGAAAAACCAAAAAGGTCCTCTGATGCTGTTTGTGGCCACACCCTCCCTCCCAGATTAAACTCAGGCTTCACCACTGAGCTACCTACACTCCTGGCCCCACTGCCAAGTCTCTTTTCAGTCCTGTAGCTCTGCCTTTCCTCCTACCTTTTAAACATTTTTAGCCTGCATGGTAATGGAATCACATAATATATAGCTTTTTGCATGACTTCTTTCACTTAGCCTGATGCATTTGATTCACCCCTATTGTATCATGTAACAGTAGTTAGCGCCTTTTTATTGCTAACTTATTTATTTGTACTGTATTGTGTGGATGCTACAGAGTCTGCTTAATTATTCACCTGTTGAAGGACATTTGACTCTCTCCAGATTTTGATGATTACGAACAAAGTCACACAAATGGTTGTGTACAGATTTTTACATGAACATACATTTTCATTTCTTTAGGATAAATACCAAATAGTTGATTGCTGGGTTGAATGGTTAAGTGTGTTGTGTTGTGTGTGTGTGTGTGTGTGTGTACAACCTGCCAGTCTGTCTTCCAAATTAGCTGTACCATTTTGCATTCCCACCAGCAATTTATGAGAGGTCCAATTGCTCTGCATCCTTGTTGACACTTGCTATCATCAGATTTTTAAACTGTAGCCATTGTCTTAGTTGTGTAGTAATGTCCCATTGTGGTAAATTTCCAATTCCCTAGTGATTAAAGATGTTGAAACCTTTTTGTGTGCTTATTTGCCATATGTACACCTTGTTTGGTTAAGAGAAGAAGGAAGAAGAACAAGAAGAGGAAGAGGAGGAGGAGGAGGAGGAGGAAGAGGAGGAAATAGTGGGATGGTGGGATTTTTTTTTTTTTTTTTTTTTTTAGTGCTGAGGACCGAACTCGGGGCCTTGTGCATGCTAGGCAAGTGCTCTTCCACTGAGCTAAATCCCCAACCCTGGGAAATAATTTTTTTTAACTTTTTACATATTGTTATTGAATTATAAGGGTTCTTTATATATTCCAGATAAAAGTCCATTATTAGATATGCCATATAGTATTTCTCCCAGTCTGTGGCTTGTGTTTTCATTTTACTAATGGTGACTTTTGTATGATAGAAGCTTTTAATTATGGTTTTGTTCAATTTATTATCTTTTGCCTTATGAATTGGGCTTTTGATGTTGTTTTTGAAAAAATCATTGCCTAATATAAGTCACAGAGATTCTCTCCTTAAGAACTTCTAGCTGGTTCCTGATGAAATTGTTCCTAAAAAATCAGATTCTCTATGCCTTTGCTTATTATTCTATTTTACTACATCACGATTTAACAAGCTAAGTTTCATAGATCAAGGAATAAAAAGGATATTTGCAATGTGATCTAGGCATGGCTATGTCATTTAGAAGTTATTTTTTCTCTAAACTTCTCATAACCTCAAGAATTCAAGTGAGTTTTGTAAAGAGAGAGGGAGAGAGCAAATCAATTTTACTTATTTTTTTATCTGGTTTTTGTTTCTCCAACACTTAGTTGTGTATATGGTGCTAGGGTTTGAACCTGGGTACTCGTGCATGCCATAAAAGCACTCCAACTGCTGAGCTACTGCTCCAGCCCCTCAAGTGAATTTTTAAAGAGCAAGGACCCACGTCTATAATTATTATCATGCCCAGTAGTTCTGGCTCTATGTGAGGTATCAATTGTATCCAATAAAGCAGCAGACCTTATGCACTAACTAATTAAAGGGAACATTCTGGACTGTTCTGGTCCTTCTGACCCAAAGATCTGAATCTGACCATTCCTTCCGCTGAAGGGACTGCCTTAACACTTTGGACAGAGGCCACCATCTGAGGAGCTAGCATATCACAGATGGGCTCAGTGTTCAAGAGTTGCTTGCTCTCAAATCAATTTACTCTTCACAGCAGCAAACACACAAATAAACAAAAAACAGATTTACAAAGAACTTCAGGAATCAGAGACACTGGGAAGAAAACACAACACTATTTGCAAGGAGTCTGAGAGATTGGTTAAGTCTGGTAAAAACAAAAGAAGGGTAAATAAGAGTTTCCACATATTATAGGAATAAATGGTCAAATTGAAAGTTCAATAAATTGTCCCAAAAGTATCCCATGAGTCACTGTCATAATTTGGATTAGAACTCCAAACTCCACATTCCAAGCCTGATGACAAGTCATCCGAACCATGGACGTCTGCTCTGAGGTGACACATCCTTCCATGATGCAATTGCTGAACATGAACTCGGGTGTTACACCCGTTTGGTGTTTTGGGTTGTTATCTTCCTCAGCAGACAAAAGGTGAGCAACTATTATCTCCATTTTCACTTCGAGGAGACAGAAGGTTAATAGAGCAATACTGATGTGTGTGAACTGGGGAGTAGATAGAATGAAGGTATACAGTCCTTATTAGAAGCACAGGACGCCCAGCTCACAAACCAAAGAATACAGAGTAGAACAAGCTCCTCTATTTGAAAAAATAAACCACATCAAAGAAGAAAGGCAGTTTGAGAGGAAAGCTTATTATTTTTTTTTC